>SJYQ01004156.1:156032-183197 GCA_006410935.1 Redunca redunca
AGTCGGCAAAGTAATGTCTCTGCTTTTGAATATACTATCTAGGTTGGTCATAACTTTTCTTCCAAGGAGTAAGCCCAAAAAAATAAAGTCTGACACCTTTTCCACTGTTTCCACATCTATTTCCCATGAAGGGATGGGACCAGATGCCATGATCTTCGTTTTCTGAATGTTGAGCTTTAAGCCAACTTTTTCACTCTCCTCTTTCACTTTCATCAAGAGGCTTTCGAGTTCCTCTTCACTTTCTGCCATAAGGGTGGTGTCATCTGCATATCTGAGGTGATTGATATTTCTCCCGGCAATCTTGATTCCAGCTTGTGGTTCTTCCAGTCCCCAAATTTCTATGAACACCACAATGCTTAGAGGCATAAATCCACTAACTACTAGGGAATAAAAGCAAACATGCTCTGTAACACACTGACATGCGTAAAACATGACTGCACAGGCACTAATAAATAGGCATCTGCAAGTTTATAAAGTGTCAAAATGAGGGACAAAAACAGTGAACATGATTTTAGGAGGTTCTCAAAGCTCATCCATAGTACCACTTGAACCCACTTTGGTAAAGTGCAAAATTATCTGTCACTGAAAGTTCATGAACCATGTAGGAGTGTCCATAAGGGCTCATGATATAATCTATCTGATATGCCTCTGCCAAATTCACCAAAGAACAGTGTCCTTTTTGTCTAAGGAGTAACTTATGTGCTTCTGAACAACTTAATTTCACTTAAAAACCCTTTATGAATGGGAAATCTATAAATCTCTCTTAATTACTCTTCTATATAGAGAAGAGACACTCATTGTTTCCATTGATCTCTGATTTTTGCACTGCTTCTGGGCTCCATGCGTTCTAGGATCAAGTAGATATATTCTGCATATGCAACTTTCAGCTACAAAAGATTTCCCTATCTAGTCTTCAGTATTGGGATCCTATGGTAAAATTCCAAATGTTAAAGTTACTGGTTAAATATTAGTTTCCACCTTTTTCCTCTCAGGACTTCAGAACAGGCACACAGGCAATGCTCAGTGCTAGTTGTTACTCTGAATATTTAGATAACCGATGTTTGGGAACCAATCGGGACACTGTGCTGTAAGTAAATTTGCATACTTAGGTTAAGTAATCAACTTGTTTGCCTGTTAATCTGTGCATGTTAAACTCTAAAGTTAGTGTAAAACTCTTCAACCTGCTGAGTCCCATAAAATATTCTTTTAAACATTATACCAAAGAGGCAGGAACCCAGAAATAAAAATACTACTGTATTTATTTGGAGTTTTATTGGATAACAGATATAACTAGTCTACTTTTAAATTCCTTGACAAAAGTCCCCCAATTTCAGGATATTTAGGGGTTAAAAATAATAATTCTCACACTTGGCCAGCAGAGAGATTACCCGAGATTCCTTCCTTCTAGACTGTGCCAAAGATATATATTCTGGAGAGAATGTGTATTCTCCAGGCCAACAGCTAAGGAAGGCTCTGTAATGCTTTACTCATTTCCAGCTGGCCTCTGTAAGAAATAGGAATTCCTAAATTAAGAGAAAATTGTCACTGGCAGACAGAACTTTTTTTTAACCAATATAATAGACAATCTTCTAGAACCTGATATAATTTATAATGATAAGTGCCAATCTCTAACAAGGTTAACAGCATTGACTTGGATAATTTGTCTTTGGGAATAAATGGATTATTCCAAAGTAGTTTAACGAGAGTGAAGTAGCATTCACAGTGGAGTGTGGACCTCGTAAGGAAACTAAATGATGACTTCTACTGGAAATTATTAGCACAGCATTCCTATTCATTTATGTATATGTTTGGCAGTTCCATCTTTAAACTTTTTAATAAAGTGAGTGTGAAACAAGCATACTAAGGAACAAAAGTTAGCTTTGTTTTTTAAGATTTGCAATTTATTTCGGTCAGTGTTGCAACATCTTTAAACATAGTTCACCTGCTTTATTTAACACATGGATATTTGGGATTGAATTTATTCCTAGAGGTCAGACATTGAGGATTTTTTGCATATGTGTTTAATTAATTCATCGCTTGGTTCTACAGTTCAACTATTTTTGTCTCTTTCCTGAAAATGTTTGCATAGAGTTACTGCAAATCAAGGAAATGTGTGTGGCAAAAATCAAGCGGATTGCTTATGAATGATTAGCAGAGAACTGAATGTGTTATGAAAGGTCATAATAATCGCCCCCATCATTTTTTATATCAAAGTATATACACTGATCACCACAATGATGGAATTAAAACAAGATGTTTTGCATTAAGAAGCAATTAATAAATACAAAGTCTTGGGCACATTTGTGGTCTGTCAGGGCTGAGCCTATGTATCACAGGATGTTGCAGGGGTGAAAAAAGACCAGCCGTACATTTCTATTTTATCACTATCATCCTAGGGAAGCCTCTTTCTACCAGAGACAGTTGTTTGGAAAGACAGTGATTGAATTTCCTTTTCCAATTAAATACTTTCCAGGTCTAGTATAACACTCCTTTTCAAAAATGGATCAGATACTCTGTGGCCATGTTAGAGTAAGTATGTGTTTTTTATTTTGTTTTTAATAAATAAAATCTTGATTTAAAATAGTACAGAGTACATTATATAGTAATCTTTAACCAACCTGAAATATACTAAATATTTCCCAGTTCACAGAGAAAATTCTTAACTATGCTTTGTTTCTCTCTGCTGCCTTCCTTCTAGGTTAAGATGACTGTTCTCCAACCTTTCGTCAGGTATTGACACATGAATTCCAGACAATGCAAAACAGGTCTGCCAGCTTCCTTGAAGCTCAACCTGCAGCATCCTTTAGGTTTAAATAGCATGTTACTCAAATATGGCTAGATTTACTTTTTTTATTTAAAAAATCACATTTTTAAGTAGTTTGATATACCATACAGTAAAAGGTCAAGGGAGTTGCATGTTTACATAAAATTATATTGACCTTAATATTCCCGGAGAAAGATAAGCTAGTTACTAATTTTTCCTAGTAAAATATATGAAACATTGTAATTGTTATAGAACTAGAGTCAGAAAAATAGATCAGAAGAAAAGAAATACAATGCTTAGATATATCATACATTTTTTGCTTACTCAATGAAAAAGTTTAAGCAGTCATTTATTCAATGAAAATCACTGCTTGTCATGCTACGGTATGTTCATTCAGAGAAATATATGAAAGGGCTTAAAGGGTTAAGACAGCAACAATGTAAGGCAGTAAATAATTGAGAAAAATTAATCTAGTTGATAACTGCAAAACACATTTTGTTATTTATTGGGGAAATGAGGTACTTGAGATCGTCCTTAAAGGACTTGGATGGTTGAAAAAAAAAAAAACATTTTAGTGATAAAGTATATATACAAAGATGTGGAGATTGTAAAAGTACAAACTTCTCAGGTCTGAGCTTACTGGAGATACCGAATTAATGAGAACAAAGAGATGATTCTCAATAGGCAGGTTAAGATCAGCATATAGAAAGCATTGAACATCAGAGTGAGTACATGAAAGTGAAAGTTTTAGTTGCTCAGTTGTGTCCGACTCTTTGCGACCTCATGGACGGTAGCCTACCAGGCTCTTCCGTCCACGGGATTTTCCAGGCAACAGTACTGGAGTACATTGCCATTTCCTTCTCCAGAGGGTCTTCCTGACCCAGGGATCAAACCTAGGTTTCCCACGTTGTAAGCAGATGCTTTACCGTCTGAGGCACCAGGGAAGTCTTAGTTGACAGTAAATCCTTTAGTTGACAGTAAAGCTGATGCCAATTCTCTGAAACTATCTGAACCATTGGTTAGAGTGGTGAAGCCATCCCTATGAATGAATGAATCTGCAAGAGGGCAGTCTGGGGGTACAGAAGCACATTATAAGTTGTTAACTCTAGTCATGGTGAAAATATTTATTAAAAGGCCTTTTTAAAAAAATTTAAATTTATTTAATTGGAGGCTAATTACTTTACAATGTTGTATTGGTTTTGCCATACATCCACATGAATCCGCCACGGGTGTACACGTGTTCCCCATCCTGAACCCTCCTCCCACCTCTCTCCCCGTACCATCCCTCTGGGTCATCCCAATGCACCAGCCCCAAGTGTCCTGTATCCTGCATCAAACCTGGACTGGAGATTAGTTTCTTATATGATATTATGGCCTTTATTTTTTAATAAAAGTATTTATTAAAAGGGAGTGAAGAACACCCTATTTGTGAATAGAACAAAAAGTGTGAAGGATACCTTCTGCATGTGTGTTGGGGAAGATGGCATTGACATTTTTCAAGAAAAAGGAAACTGGGAGTGGGATATATTTCGAGAAAACACAATGAAGAACTTTGTTTTGAGAAAATATGAGAATGCCACTGGCACAGTCCTATAGCAGCTAATGTTTGAGAATATAGAACTAGTGTCCCCTCAAGTCCCTCTGAGCTTCGATTTCACTGAACATTCCTAAGCATACTTTCTTCTTCCTCAGGACTTTTCCTCCTATTTCTGTGAATACGCCCTTTTCAGTCCCTTTTACTAGCAGTTGCTTCTTTTCTCACATGCCCTTAAAGAAAGGGGTTTTTCGTGGCTGCCACGTTTCTTCTTCATCTTCGGGCCCACTTATTTAAACGCTGCCTACACGTTGGTGATTCCAAAATGTATACTCTATCCCATTCCTTTCCTCCGATCTACCTACTAGATACCAGCATTAAATTCTCTTATGGGCACATGAAACATAATTCACAATCCTTCCCCTCCAACCTGATTCATCTCTAGGACTTCCTATCTCATGTGAATGTGGGATTCCTTTTAAACACATGAATCCTTCCCTCCTTTTCACCTCACACAGAAGATCAACCTTGCTTCTTTTCATTTTAACCTCGTAACAATTTCTCAAAGCCAACCATTTCCCTATCTCTACTGACACTACAATACAAATGGTCAGCATTTAGTTACTATGTAACTTATACTTTGCTAATAACTCCTCATAAATTATTTCATCTGGCTTCAGTATTTTACTCACCAGAAAATTCAGAATTCAAACCCAGGGCTGTCTGATTCCAAGACAACACCAAGTTGTCTCACCAATTACCTAACTCACCAAATCCTCTCCCCTTCACAGAAATTATATAATATTCACTTAGCATGTCTATATTTATGACATCAATCATTTTTGAGACTGAAGCATGAAAAATATAACTATTAAGAAAGAATTTTAATTTCTGACAGAAACCATTCACCAGTTTATAAAATGAAAGGTAATTTATGGAGATGGGGGGTAGAATTTTAAGTACAGAAGACCCTTTCCTTCAATGTAATTCAAATAAACTGGTCTTTGTATATCTGTATAGAGAAATGTTAATATGTATAAAAACAATACATGTAAATAACTTTATGTAACTCTTCTACATAATATTTACTATTTAATAGTAGGTCCTGGAGAAATTTTCTCATCATTATGTATATACAAATACATTTTTTTAAATGACAGCATTCCACTGTGTATAGTATTATGAGTCATATAACTAGTTAATGGATGTGTGGGTTATTTTCAAGTGTGTGTTGTTCCAAACAAGACCGCAATGAGCATCTTCACAAATATAATGAGTAAATTATGTGAGAATGTCTGTAAGAAAATTCTATGACAATGGAGCTGTTGAGTCTAAGAATGTGTACATTTCAAAACAAGATTTTTTTTTTCACGTATCAAAATGATAGAAAATTTGATAATATCCAATTTTAGAAGCAGTATGAGAAAACGTATGTGGAAGCAACTGGGCAGAATTTAGTAGAAACTGCTTCCTCTGTATGGCAGACTCAGACTATTCCCCAACCCACTTCTCTCATGTTGCCTTGCTGAGCCCTGGAGCTGTGTGCGTGTGTTTATTTTTTAAACATGTTTGTTAGTTTTAGTTCTTCTATATGGACTCGTATATATTCTATACATAGTAAATAAAGTTATAAAGTATGTATTTTTATAATCCATTCTGTTATTTGTGCTTTTGTCTCCTAAGGTGTTTGTGTAACTCAACAATGTTTTTCCTTAGACTGTACACAAGACTGACATAAAAGATGAAGTACAGCCCAAATAGAATTCATAGTCCTTCCCCTCCAACTTGGTTCATCTCTAGGCTTTCCTATCTCATAACATAGAACCACTATCTCTACAAGTTTTTCAGCCCAGAAAACTATTACTTTTACTTGCACAGAGTATTTTGAAATTCAGGGAGACGTTCAGTTGCTTTGGCACCTTTGGCAGATGTGGGGGCTGAGGTTAGGGGGCCTAAGGACCTGCTCTTCTGCATAGAAGACTGCTGCAGGTTGTGCATTGTAGCTATACTGAGGCTGGAGAGCCAGAGTTAACTTGAAGCAGAGCAGGGACCTGTTTGTTAAGACAATTTTCCCCTTCATTACGTTATGGATCCATCTGATGCCTTTCTGGGCTTCCCAGGTGATGCTACTGGTAAAGAACCCACCTGCCAATGAAGGAGATGCAAGAGACATGGGTTTGACCCTTGGGTTAGAAAGGTCCCCTGGAGGGGGAAATGACAACCCACTCCAGTATTCTTGCCTGGAGAATCCTAAGGGCAGAGGAGCCTGGTGGGCTACAGTCCATGGGTCACAAAGAGTCAGACACAAGTGAAGTGACCTAGCATGATGCCTTTCTAACTAGCTGATCATTTGCCTGTTTTTCCTTGCATTGTATCTGTCTCCTTCTCTGGGTGTCCTGGTGATCTGGTTATATCTATTTCTGGATATCCTCTAGTATTTGATGAACATATACTTTCCTAAATCTAAGTAAGAAACAGTCAGTGCTAAAACTTCTGATTTTAATTTTATACACCCATCAAATTTCATTATATTTTTATATGACACTCTACCCTGACCCACCTATTGAAGTTCAGAGTCCCCCAAATGAGCTTTGGCCTGCTCCATACTCCACACCTATAAAGGACATCAAGAATAATTTTTAACTTAATGACATATATTTGCTGAATTACTTCTGGGTATGGTTTAGAAGGTAAAATTATAGATGTCCTGGTATGCAGCACAAAAGAACTGACAACATTATTTTAAGATTCTAGTGACTTTTCAAGGATCT
Organism: Redunca redunca; assembly: GCA_006410935.1. Taxonomy (NCBI): domain Eukaryota; kingdom Metazoa; phylum Chordata; class Mammalia; order Artiodactyla; family Bovidae; genus Redunca; species Redunca redunca. Next base: position 163,102 of record SJYQ01004156.1, read on the forward strand.
ATTAAGAAGACAGTATTTTTAAACCCTGTGGATTAAAAAAAAATATTTCTCCCTATTTTCCAATCCAAAAGATGTTAAAAAATGTTCTTATACCTGAATTTAAAACATCATTATACATATATATGCAAATATAATATTGACAATGAACATATACATAGAGACACTCCTTCAATCTCTTTAAATTACACATTTTCTTTAGATAGAAGACATACACACAGTATGTGTGCTTCATTCTTTTTAAGCTAATATATTTCTGCTATGTTTAATAACACCAGCCAAAAGCATTTAATTACATTGAATAACTGGGAATATTTTGAAAACTCAATTTTTAAAATATATCTGGGGCAATAGACAAGACTCTGAGGAGATCTTAAAAATAAAAATGATAACAATGCAAAAATGTCCCATTCTCTGGCAGTACAAAGAGACAGAGACAAAACAATTTGATAGCTGACAGTTCAGGGATTTTGTGCATGGTTTAGAAGATGGCTATCTTTTTCAGATAGAATGGTGAGTACCAAGTTGGGTAAATGCTTGGTGGATGTATCTAAACAAAATAATAGAAAGTCTCTTTTGAGGAGAAGCATCTTATATATCACTGAGGAATTTCTTCAGTATGAACAGCCTACTCAGAGATAAGTGCATTTTTTAAAGTAAATTTTCCTATAATGCAAAATATCTCTTCTTTAGGATATTGTGGGATAGGTTTTCTCAATGCCTATATGCTTAAAATTAAGCCCATAGTCTTTGATTTCTTTAATTCACTGACTGAGTTAACAATTATAGAACTCAGGATCATAGATTCAGAGGCACTCTTGGTGGCTCAACTGGTGAAGAGCTGCCTGCCAATGCAGGAGACACAAGAGATGCAGGTTAGAACCCTGGGTAGTAAGATCCCCTGGAGGAGGGCATGGCAATCCACTCTAGCATTCTCGCCTGGGAAATTCCATGGACAGAGGAGCCTGGCAGGCTATCGTCCATGGGTCACATAGAGTCGGACACGACTGAGTGCATGCGCACAGATGATAGATTCATATTTGTTAACTGTGCAGCTGCTCAAATTTTCCTATCTTATGAGATTATCTATAAGCATAAAAATGATAAGCAGTTATCTTCTCCAAATATCAACAGACTTGTAGATATACTTAGAAAATAATACTAAATAGAAATGCTAATCCATCTCAAGAACAGTTTTCTGGATCACAGACTATTTCAGTTTGGGTTCAATCTACAAATTTTCTCAAGGTAGAAAAAATATTTACAAAGCTAGATTTTGAAATTTAATCTATTGTAAGCTTTTCTAAAGTGTATTATACTAAATAACAAACTAGCTATGAACTCTGTAAAAGTGATTCTTGGTAAAAAAAAAAAAGAAAAAGAAAAGAAAAGTGAAATACCAGTCTCTCTTAGGGCTTCCCTGATAGCTCAGCTGGTAAAGAATCCGCCTGCAATGCAGGAGACTCTGGTTCAATTTCTGGGTCAGGAAGTTCCCCTGGAGAAGGGATAGGCTACCCACTCCAATATTCTGGCCTGGAAAATTCCATGAATGCTATAGTCCATGGGGTCGCAAAGACTCAAAACTGGCTGAGTGACCTTCACTTCACAAAGTCTCTCTTTGGGATCTGCCATGTACAGAAGAATGCTAAAGGATCTGAAAATTCTTTGAGCATAGATTATTTGATTGTCTTTAACTACAGTATTTCTCTCACATGGAGACCACATCCTAATGAATGAGTTTCCCATGGAACATAATCCTGGAAATGCAAGAATTCATAAATTAATATGAATTCAGTCTTATAAAATGATGACATTCAGGTCTTTGGTAAATACTAAATTTACTAGTCAATCTACTTAACAATATATTTTCTCCATCTAGCAGTTTTCATTTTATTAATTCCTTTTATTCTCTAGTTTCAGAATATACTTAACATTTCTATTTTTACATTCTAGTAGGATATTTAATTTATTTACTGTTACTACTAATAATTTCTTTAAATTTGAAAGGGAAATCCTTCTAACAAGTGATTGAGCTTCCTTCTACTAACCTGTAACAGCCCACTTAGTTTAGCTGTATTAAAACCAGTGATCTATACATATATCCATTTGAATTCTGGAACATTCTGTAAGTTGATTGAGTTGGAGTGGAGTATATGAAGCACTGCATCAGTCCACGTATGTAAGAATCCATAGTCAAAAGGCTCTATCCTAGCCACTGGGTAATAAGAACTCCCTGTTCTTCAATTTTTGGATCTCGGTTTTCTTTCTTTTTTTTTGCTTCCTTTTCTTTTAATGTAGCAACACTAGGCTGTAGAGATGCATGACTTAAAATGTGGTATCATCTAGTGATTTGTTTTAGGATATTCTTGATTTCTCTGATCAAGTTTTAAGTTTCCTTCATTGATTCCTAAGTTTTCCTTCAGTGAAATGTCTTATGTAATTATTCATAATTTCCTGCAAACAGTGGTAAGTCACAACTACCACTGTCAATGTGAATTGGAGTGACAAGCTTCTATGTAGAAAGATGAAGGCAAATCATCAGGCCAAGGACCTATGAGATCTGGGAACAGGCAATCCATCTCAGAGTCCACTGTAACAAACAGCAAGAAATAAAAGAACGTTTTTCCAGGGACATGAGAAACGGTGCAAACCACCAAGCCACTTATTTATATTGACTGCTGACCAATCTGGATAAAGTGCCTGTTATAAACTGCTTTAACTTAATAATTATGCAGTATGAGACTACTTTAAGGTTATATATCTTGATTACCCAAAGAGCATTACTTAAAGTACTGGCAAGATTTACATGATAATTTAGGTCTCTTTTTGAACTTCTTTTAAAAAATTAGATAGGTAATGACACAGGAAATGGCACACTTATTTTCCCATAGTTATTACTGAGTCCAATGGCACCCCACTCCAGTTCTCTTGCCTGGAAAATCCCATGGATAGAGAAGCCTGGTAGGCTGCAGTCCATGGGATCGCTAAGAGTCAGACACGACTGAGTGACTTCCCTTTCACTTTTCACTTTCATGCAGTGGAGAAGGAAATGGCAACCCACTCCAGTGTTCTTGCCTGGAGAAACCCAGGGACGGGGGAATCTGGTGGGCTTCCGTCTCTGGGGTCGCACAGAGTTGGACACGACTGAAGCGACTTAGCAGCAGCAGCAGCAGGGCAATATAATACACCAGGTGGATTTTAATGGTATTTGAAGCATATGTATTAAGAAAATCATCCTGACTAAAAATAATCCAGATATATTCAAGTCTTTTGCAGTTACAGAAATAAATTATCAAGTAATCAATATGATTTGAGTTTTAGTTACAATGCTTTTCAGAGAAAATGTAAAAAAATCATCATAAAAATGCCATTTTGAGACTGCTTTAGAAAATCTTTACTATGAGAATGATCTCAAAATAAGTAGACTTCCTATTAACGTAAATGTTATTTTCTAAAGTATTTATTTGGTTGCTCCAGTCTTAACTGTGGCCTGTGGAATCTTTCAATGTAGCAAGTGGGATCCAGTTCCCTGACCAGAATCAAACCCAGGCCCCCCTGCATTGGGGGTGTGGAGTCTTAGCCACTGGACCACCAGGGAAGTCCCTACTTAAATGTAATTTTTATAGTTAGAAAGCAGGTAATTCCCCTATTCATTAGGAAAAAATGACCTTCGTTTTTAGATTCTTCTTCTATTCAAATGAATATACTGAATACAACTGTGGTTTCCTTTTGCAGGTAAGTTAAAAATAACTCACCATACTGCAAGCTTAAATATTTACTACTTCTAAACAAAGCTATACCATATTACCTATAAAATTAAATCACTCAGAATGATTTCTTGCACTTCTACTGCATTATTTTCAATTATATAATTACAAAAGACTCACAATCTCCTACCCAAAACTCTATTAATCATGTCATAATTTGGAATGTGGCCAAATCTAGTCACCTTCTGGAATTTTAAAGGGTTATATTAAGTTTAAATTGTACAGTATGTATGGAATCCAAGAATAAGCCACAATTATGTGAAATTCCAAGGTGTTTTGTGGGGTGGGAGGTGGGGGGGATTCATGTTTGGGAACGCGTGTACACTCGTGGTAAATTCATGTCAACGTTTGGCAAAACCAATACAGTATTGTAAAGTAAACTAAAGTTAAAATAAAAATTAAAAAATAAAATAAAATAAAGTTCACTTGAATAAGTATAAATCATTTCTTAATACTGCACAGAAAAATTTACTATATAAAAGCCTGATGAAGGACCAAACTCTGTATAGAAAGTAGATATAATAATACTCTTTTATTTGCTTATCTATTGGCCTCCAATAATGAAAATAAGTTTTAGAATTTTAAGTAAAGGCAGAAAGATCAAATTCAACCAGAAAATATGGCATTTCATTAAGCATAAGAGACTACATTATTTTTTTCAAGTCAGTGTTCTATGCTTAGGACAGTTTAAATGAGTAAATACAGATTTATAATGCCAGGAAACAGATGGGTCATGTTTTGCTTTCCCAGTTAAGACCCTAAGGCCGAATATATATCAGAATGTGGCATATGATTATTTCAACAGTTAACTCAAGCCAGAGCAAAGCAACCAGATTGTTTTTGCCTTATTTTGCCAACTTTCTAGTCTCGATGAAATAAACATTAGCAATGTTTAATAAAGGCCATATTACATCTACTTTGAAATCAGGGCTAACAATTATATGATAGGAAATTTTTCTTTGAGTATACCTGGATCTATAATTTTTTTCCTCTCAGCTGAGAGCAATTTTTCCCATTGTGTACACAAAACCATAAAATCATAAATGCTAGGAATTATATAGGCTGATACAAATGCTGTGAACACAGTTTGAGGCATAAGCCATATTCTTAGTAATCCTCCATCTAGCCAATATTACCTTGGCTCAACAGTGGTCAGTGGCTTTTAGACAGTGGAAAAATCTGAGAACATATATATATTTTACTGAATTGCTAATGATTCATCAATATTATTGAGGGAAAAGCAGGATTTCAGAGCTTAGACCTTATGGAGAGTCCACTGAATAAACCTGATTAAAGCCAACCCAGGATTTAATTTTAAGTCCATTTAGGTTTATCAAGTGTTTAAAAATATTAGTAGAATTTGAATGAAACTGACAGATTAACTGACTTCAGAGGAGCACAGAAATTGACCCATAATTGCACACATCTTGTTGTTATTCCGAATCCAGGAACACAGCTGATAAAAATAAGAGATCTATGTGTTTCCTCTGTCCATGAATGCTTTAATCACCGAAACCTAATAATCAGAGCACCATTCTTTTTTTTTGGTAATTGTTTAGGGATGGTCTTCATTTGAACATGAAAGTGATACATCAAGGGTAAAACAAGAGGGGAGAAATCAATAAAGCTTGCATGGAGCCACTGGCTTTAATTTGTGCATGCTGTTTGAAACTGTTATGTTGAGACTAAAAAAGAAAAAAAGAAAGAAAGAAAACAGCTTCAAGGGAAAGAACATACATTCATAAAAAGAATAGAAAATACAGTATAACTGGATCTTCTACATAAGCAGACAAACTGCAACAAACAAAGGTTAAAAGTCACTGAGTAAAAATGAGTATTTATTAGATCTATCCATTACTTTCTTTACTCAAAAAGGCTATTCTAGCTAGGTAGCAATGGAGTAACATAACAAAGATGAATTTAAACTAATTCAATACAAGCCTATTTAAAAACCGTTGTTTAGTTGCTAAGTCATGTCTGACTCTTTTGCCATCCCATGGACTGCAGCACACCAGGCTGCTCTGCCTGTGGGATTCTGTCTAGAATACTGGACTGGGTTGCCATTTCCTCCTCCAGGGGATCTTCCCTACCCAGGGATGGAACCCCCATTTCCTGCAGTGGCAGGCAGGTTCTTTACCACTGAGCCATCAGGGAAGTCCTACATACATGTAAACTGTGGTAAAATTGAAAAACATTTTTTTTCAGGCTTAGCATAAATTAATGTTTTCTATGATCTCCCCAGTTAATTTTGATTTGGCTTAAGATTTGACCAGAGGCCACCAAACAGGCACATTTATTAATCAATTGCAATAGTATTTGTCATGTAAATATTTGCTAGCCTTATTCCCATATGCAGCAATGTGGGAGCTTAGCATTCTGGGTCACAAATTATAATATCTGGACTTTCTTTTTTTTTTATTTTTTGTAATAATTTTGCTTTTTGTAGTTAACTAGGGACTAACATTTATCACTTAGAATATTTCTATTAATGAAGTTGGAAGCATATTGCTTATTTATTCGAGTCATTTTAAAACTTTTTCTTAGAGCAGAATTATTTCATTTGGGGAAAACATCTAGAATTTCGCTAGCCAAAACAAACAAACACAAGGTTTCTACAACTGATAGGGAGCAATAGGTGATCCTCCTCACATTCCCGCAAGGAGTACATTCATTTCCTCAACCTAGTTTAAACTTTCAGTGTCAAATGAGGTGTTAAGATAAAAATGGATCGAAAATAACGGTGTTATCTATTTTCCTTATTTCACTTTTAAGGAATTAGACCCCGAAGCAGTCAATAAGGGAGTCCCAGCTGTACCCCATGTTGTTGACTTGCAAGCCATATCTTTCCCCATCACTCTATTTGTCTCTTAGAAGTGGGAACTCTAGAGCCTGAACATGAAATTAATTATTTATGGTCAATTTAGAATTCTCTTTTGTCTAGAAGTTGCTTACTCTTAAGTATGAAGTTTCCTTATATGGTCCACCAACTAAAAGCTGCAGGGATTGGGTTATTTCCTAATTCAGTAGCCAGGGACTGATTTACATTGTTGACAAATGTACCTTGTAGAATCCCAATGTTCAATGATGTGGAAACAATATAGTTCAGTGAGAATTCATATGCAAAGTTAATATACAAACTTTCATTGGAGAAAAAGGCATGAAAAATCATAAGAAAATAGATTTTAAATGTCATGGATTTCTTTTTGAGTAATAATAAGGAGGCTGACTAACCGAAGAAAGTTGTACAATGAGAATATTTCTTCCAGAATATCCTTTAGGTTTATTCATGAACAGCTATCACTTGTCCCTCCAAGCCATGGCAGGTACCGTGTTTTTTTTTTTTGTAGTACAGTAGGGAATTTATGAGTAGATTTATTATGTCTATTGTAAGCCTTAGAACATTAGATTCCATGATAACAGGTTCAATATAGCAAGGCACAAGGGATCATCTGACTAAAACTTCTAAAAGTTAATATTTGACAGCTATTTTCACTCAGATATGATCAGAATTATATCTAAAAACATGGGATTTATTAATAATTTTAGATTGAATATCTGAGGTATTTTCTACAACCCATACAGTTCTACTTAATTCATAAATTTTAAATATTGCCAATAACATGAATAAACTCACTGTTCACCTGCGAATGAAACTGTGTCTACCTGATCTGACTAAAGGACTTCAAAAATTCTGCTCCTTTCAATTTCTTCTATGTACAATCCAAAATAATGGTGGGGAAAACAATTCCTTTTACATATTAAGATGGGAATTCTCTTTGTTTGGTTTGTCATGATCTAACTTACTTATATTTCAAAGGAACTTATCTGGTAGTATTCTACTTACTAGACAAGTTTTATACAAAAAATATTCTGAGCAAAATCAGTATCAACAATACAAGCCACAAAACAATATTAATAGTATATAATACTTGTCGAGAGCTTCCTTTGTGTCAAAAATGGTGTTCAGTACTTTACACATTTCTATCTTCCCGATACTTATTATTTAGAACAGTTTTATAGAGTTATTATCATAGACAGCAAAACAGGATTTGGACCTTAGTATTTAATACTCTTGGCTCAGTGGTAAAGAATCCACCTGCTAATGCAAGACATGTGGGCTCTATCCCTGGGTCAGGAAGATACCCTGGAGGAGGAAATGGCAACTCCCTCCAGTATTCTTGCCTGGAAAACCTCATGGACAGAGGACCCCGGGGGCTATAGTCCAATGGGTTGCAAAGAGCCAGACATGACTTTGCAACTACACACGTACATATGTAATACTCTACCTTACCTCTATCTTCTATCGTACTTCATACCGTGTGGTTAGAGTACTCAGGGCAATGCTGACGTTATGGAAACTTTGAGAATGTACAGAAAGGTCCTCACCTTAGACCAGTCACCCATCCGCCACACGTAGCATTTGGAGTAATCCTCACAGTCTTCAGCCTCCCTGGGTCGGGTGGAGAGGACACATTTCTTTCTAGGGTTAGTACACCTCACAGTCCGATGACGTACACCTTTGCCACACTTGACCGAACACTGGAAAACAACATCAGAGACTGTGGATAAAGCTGGTGATTAGAAGATATAGACTTGATGATCAACTTACATTAGGATCTGGTTCTTATCTCTCATACACCTATCACCTACACAAAGGCCAGAATGAAGGCTATACCCTAGCATCAGAGGCCAGACAGTGCTTCAGGCACAGTGCTAGAAATGAATGGGTTTCAGGAACACAGGACCATTACTACAGAAAGTTCTACAACACAGTGATTGCTTATGAAAGACAAACAGGTCAAAGTGTAAAACACTAACCTAATAACTGACAGCAAATTATCATATATAATTATGTAAGGAAATTCATTTTATTTTTGGTGAAGACTTAAGTTTGTGTTAGCCTTAATAAATGCTTGTAAAAATAGGACAATTTCTAAGAGTATATAAAGTTAAAACAGAATATGTAGCAAAAACAAAAGTTTCTTTACATAATTATATACTTCTAGAAATCATCATTCTAAATGGTTGTTTGGATTGAAAAATAATTCAGTTAAAAAAATTCAGTTCATCTCATGAATAAATAATGCTTGATTAATGATGTGATATAACAGGTATGAGGCCTGTAGGATATAACTGACCTTCTCTTTTACATTTATGCTCCCCATTAAGGAACGTGTATAAAGCTTCCCAGTCTTACAAGAGTGTGCAGCACTGATTATCTGGACACAGGAACCAAAATGCCATTGGGTATGGCAGCTGAGAGGGAGGAAGGGACGAGAGACATGGCAAAACTTGAAAACTCCAATTTATATTTATATCTGGAAAAGTTCCAAAGAAAGAGCTACAGCGAAACAGCAAGGATGTAGCAGCAGATTTCAGCAGTTGTTTTTCTGAAAACTGAAGCATAGAACTCATGAGATTTTAAATATAATACATTTGGCACAAATGAGTCCTTATCTCATAATTTTTAGTTTGCATTTGAATGTCTTGAGCTTTAAGGCAGACTACACATGTGATTTGGTATTTTAATATTTACATTAATTTTTTTTTCCAATGGGGCTTCCCTGGTGGCTCAACGGTAAAGAATCTGCCTGCAAGCAGAAGCCGCAGGAGATGAGGGTTCTATCCCTGAGTCAGAAAGATCCCCTGGAAAAGGGAATGGCAACCCACTCCAGTATTCTTGCCTGGAGACTCCCATGGACAGAGGAGCCTCGCGGGCTACAGTCCATGGGGTTGAAAAGAATCGGACATGACTGAAGTGACTTAGCACATTTTTTCCAATGGAAACTAATCCTGTTCTATAAATTCAATTTTTATATTAAATAAAAACAAAAGAGACATTTTTAAAATTGGTATATTACTTTGAGACATATTACTTCTCCCATCTGGTGCCAAAAATCTGTATGTTAGAACATTTCTGACCTAATCCCTTCTGAAGAGTTTGCAAAAGTGTTACACTTAAGCTGAAGGTAGGGTATTTCTGTTTCTCTGATGTTCATGTGAATCGTTTCTCCAGACTGAACTGATCCATTTTGATGTAAAACTGATATACATCATACATGATGAAGAATCTTTTCAACAAAATATATTTTTTTAATGAATGAAACATTTATTAATCCAGCATAACTTGTTCTAATGCTCCGTGTTGGCAGCCACCACCTGTCTGGATATTTTGTCCAGACCCCTCTGTCCCTGAGGTGCTCAGTTTGCAACCCCCTTCGTCCTTTTCTACCATTTTCAGCCCCCCAGGGCTTTGAGGACCTGGAAGGCTATGCTCTTGCAGTCTCTACTGAAAAGGCCAGTAAAGCTCAGAAATAAGACAAGTGAAAGGTACACTATTTGCTAGTGTGTGTTTTTTTTGGGGGGGAGGTTGGGTTAACTGAAGAATATCCCCAAACCTTATTATCTAAGCTACTCTGTCCTCAATTTTCAAACGAATGGCTACTTACTGCAGCTTGGCGTTTTCAGTTGGTCATTTTTACATCCCAACTAATATTTTGAAATCAAGCATATGAATGTTTCGGCTATGGATGCCCATGCACATGTGTCTTTGCACATGTATATTCGTATACAAGTGTGAGGGTGTTCGTGTACATGCACACACAAGCCCACCTAAAATGCTTTGGAGTGGCCAGTGAATATAAGTATATATAAATATAGTAAAAATAACTGGTGTTATCATGAGAAGACATGTACCATGATAACAAAATAAGCAACAGTTTGGCATGGGACAAAGCTGGATGCTACACGTCATAAGCTGGGGGGTACACATGCGGTGCTAGGCAGTGCTGAGGTCAAATCTCAGGTCCAGCACTTAAGTAGGACTTTGAGTAAACTAATTTCTCTGAGCTAAAGTATTATAAAATGGTGAAACTTAACTTTTCTGCATTGGTGATTAAATGTCAAAAAGTTACTAAATATGAGGTAAAAACAGAAGCCCTGTTCCCAAGAAATGACTGGTACGTGTTAATATCCTTACTTCTCCTTTCTCTTCTAAATGCTCAGAATGCATATACACTCGTGGTGAATTAATGTCAATGTTTGGCAAAACCAATACAGTAATGTAAAGTAAACTAAAGTAAAAATAAAAATTATTAAAAAATAAAATAAAATAAAATAAAAGCTGTATCACATNAGAGTAAATTGGTTTTTTTCTACTTTCAAAATTATTTGAAATGAATGTATTTATTTTATCACCAGAAAAATCAATAAACAGTATTAAAATGCCATGCAGAGAGACTCTGATTTTGATACAATACAACCTTATACAGGCTGAGAGTCAGAAAGGCAGAAGAAAACGGAGAAGCATTGGGGCAGAGACCATACCTCGGACCACACGCCCGCCTCCCACACAGTCATGCAGTCCTGGCCCTCACAGCGCTGGGCGGAGGCAGGCTTGGGCCCCGCGCAGTCCCTCTCCCGGGCTCTGGTCAAGGTTCCATTGCTCAGCTGTTGGGTACAGGCCACTTGTCTGCTCTGCATCCCTTTTCCACAAGTTCGTGAACAGGGGGTCCATTCTGTCATCATCCATCTAAAAGTAAAGCAAGAGTCAGTGAGACAACCTAAAAGATATCTACTTACTGTATATTGTGACATGGTTAGAATTAGCAGAATGCGATATATTAAGTTTATACCACTGTATTTTTTTTAACTAATATTTGAGTTTTTTCCTACAATACCAAGGCTTTCTATTGCTTTGAATTCTCCATACTTTTTTATCTCAGAGCCTTGCTCTTATTAGAATCTCAAAGGACTTATCAGACTCAGGCCCTGTCATATTGCATGCTTTGCGGGCTACCGTCTGTCCTATTGCCATATTGAGGGATCTAACAAGAATAAAACTGCTAACATAAATGAGTTTGTTCCTATTCTCTGCATTTAGAACCTTCACAATAACCCCACCTGTTAAGTTCTACAACTTCTGTGACCATTTACAGAAGGGAAACTGAGGCAAGGGGAGGTGTAGTGACTTCCTGAAGGTTACAAGGTTGTGGGGTCAGAAACTGAAATGAGACTGCCGACTACCTCAGAAGCGGACTCGTGCAGGCATTAGCAAATAAAAGAAGCCTGTCTCGGAGAATCCCACTTACCTGGGGGAAGCAATCACTAACGTTTTCTGACCATCACCTGCAACCAGGTTTTTGTGTCTGGGGTGGACCCTCCAGGGAGAGCCAAAGTCGCTTCTTTAGGCTAGCTGATATCTTGTTACAATGTGATCATTAGCATCGAAGTGACAGGCTACATGCAAAGTGAGCTGATTTTAGAGGTTCTCAGGACTTCAATATTCTCAGATTTCACTGATTCTGCCAATTCATATGTATTTTAATACATAGAGGAAGATCCTTTTTCCAAACAACCATTATGGGCAGTGATACATCTCTATGCCACTTCCATTTCTAATGAACTCGGATCAACCCTGAGGACCACTCATTCAAACACCTCCCCAAATTTATTTCAGGAAGGAACCAAGGACTATGACAGAAAAGTATTCATAAAATTTGGTATCTGCATGATTCCTGTCCAAAAAAAAAAAAAAAAAAAAAAAAAGCCCTCTGGGCCTTTTGGATTATTTAGATAACCTTATGGGGGATTTAGGCTTCCCTGGTGGCTCAGAGGATAAAGCGTCTGCCTGCACTGCAGGAGACCCAGGTTCGATCCCTGGGTTGGGAAGATGCCCTGGAGAAGGAAATGGCAACCCACTCCAGTATTCTTGCCTGGAGAATCCCATGGACAGAGGAGCCTGAGTGGGCTAGAGTCCACGGGGTCGCAAAGAGTCGGACAGGACTGAGTAACTTCACTTCATAGGGGGATTTCGGGATTCCCAGGTGGCGCTAGTGGGAACGAACACAACTGCCAGTGCAGGAGGCTTAAGAGATCTGGGCTCAGTCCCTGGGCGGGGAAGATCCCCTGGAGGAGGGCAGGGGAACCCACTCCAGTATTCTTGCCTGCAGAATCCCATGGACAGACGAGCCTGGTGGGCTACAGTCCATAAGTTCACAAAGACTCAGACATGACTGCAGCGACTTGGCACACGTGCACATGGGGGACTTAAATCCCTTACTAAATGATCTACATAACACCCTAGCACAGGGCAGTCAAGCCATGAGTGTCATGCTGGGTTCCTTACTATCCATATTCGTGAAACAATGCTTAGCAGCTGCTAAGGTTCCACGTTTCTCATTTGTTAGTGTTTATTAGTATAGTGTCTGACATACAAAAGGCATTGAGTATATAGTATGTTCTATATATATCACAGTGTGTTTATAATTATTCCTATATTTCTCTATGTTTATCTTAGAACAGAAACCATATGCTCAACTGACTTCTAGACCTTTCTATTGCACCTTATGGAACTTATTTCTGAAGCATCCGCAGCCTAGATCCTTAGCATCCAGGTCCAAGACCCTGCCTCCTGGAGTACTTTCTCCATCCATCCTTCAAGGACTCTGTTATCCTCTGCCCTCTGTCACCTGGCTTGTGGCAATGCTCCAAAGTTTGAGAAGTCGAATGCTCATGCCATCTAGTTTTTGCATCTGTTTAATGGCTCAATCCTAAATGAGTCTATGCTCCTATTTCTAAAATAGAAGAAAACATCACAATGACATTTGCACCCCAATATTGCCTCTAAGAAAGTTCCTGTCTGCTTGTCTACCAAGTATGATGCAGACCTACCAGTTTGCTATGGAGTCCCCTAGTGGATTTTTCCTAAAGTGAATATTTGTCTTCCAAGTTTATTTCAGTTTCTGCTTCATCTTTCCCCACAAGAATACCTAGGCTATAAGAACAATATAAACCCATCTATATGCCTTTCCCCTAAACTAGGGAACCAACCATGGAACTACAGAAGGCAGTACTGAAAAGAGAAGTATTTACAATTTCATGAAATCTCAAATTTTTAAAATAAATTTTAGAGATCCATAGTGCAACAATAAAAAGTCACTTTTTTTCATTCCTTGGAAAACTGCTGAAAAACAAGGATAAAAATATGCAACAGACTGTAGTGAAGGGAAACATTTTGTATCTTAGAATTCATCTAATTTGGAATTATCTCATTTTCTTATCTGCAAGACTACTGCTTACAAAGCTAGTGCATCAGTGTATTTTCTATATGGTACACAAGGTTACATCAGGCTTTTTGGTGACTTTTTCAATAAATGTCAATAGTAATTAGAATGTTTCTCACCACAGTGGGGGGAAAAAAGCAAGAGGAATGAAACTTGTGCTATGGCAATAAGTCTTGGCAAGTTTTCCTGTGATGACTCCTCATAATTGCCGCATCCATTTCTTGCTTTTCAATATTTTGGTTAACCTCACTGACATTGCTTCCTGGTGGTTAAAAAACACCACCTCCTTTTCCAAGGGAAAGTAGACAATAATCTCTAACAAAAAGAGAGATTCCAGTCTCCAGCTGAAAAAATTTTTCACTCAGAAATGTACTGGCCTTTTAAAATCATTCATTTTACCAAGTCATTATCAAGGCATTTTCCCCCAAGATAGCTGAGGTCAGTGAATGAACAATAACTGGCCTGTACTTTACACTCCGATTCTTCACAGACCCAGTATGGAAGTGACAAAACGTTCCAGAGTCCTCAAATCCAGCTCATTCAATGTTCCCGACAGACCAGAAAAAGCCACTGCTCTTTGACCCAGATGGGAAAGCTATATGGTATATAAAACAAATGCTGTTTTGAAACATTTTAATAAATTATTTAACACAAGGTAAATTAGCATTTGATGTCTATTAAAAGGGATGAAAACAAAAAAGGTAATTCTTAGGAACAGTAATAACAACAACAAAAAAATCCAAGTTCTTTGACTGACAAGGCAAAAGCTAAAAATTCAGCTTCTGTATCTATCTGCTTAGCAATGAATGAAAAAGAACCAAGGACCAGACTCTAGGCAACAATATTTCCCTAGGTCACCCTTTCTGTTGATTAGTACCCTGCCTTACAAAGACAGTTGGTTCACCCACAGAGTTAGGATTAAAAGAATATAGTCTGGCTGGAGCAAAGGGACTGTTAAACATTACTGAAAGTACTTTAGTATACTTTTTTCTTTTGGATATTCTTTTACATATTAATATTTTATTCTTTAGGAGCAAGTTTTTCCCTGTCAGGGAGGAGGGTAGGACTGTTAGAGCATGAATGCAAAGGAAAGAAAAAGTAGTAATCAGCTTTTGATACCTTAAATATACTGAGTCTACAGAAAAGCAAGTCTTGAAAGTTCAACTTTGTAGAGGAAGACAAGATTATCCAAATTCTTTTAAGCTATCATTAACATAGCATGAGCCAGATATGGAGAGTTTTGCAATAAGCCAGAAACAGAGGGAACTCGGATGCGGTGCTACATCTGACGGGGGAAGGTGGAGGGGAAAAGGGAAACCAGAAGAACTGAGAATTAGCCTGTGTGACACTAATTCCCAGAGAGATTACTGAAGACAGAAGAAGCCTAAATATAGTTAATTGGCAGCTCTCCTGCTCCTTCTCCTTGAGCTCCCCATACATTGTGGGGGAAGGTCATGAGGAAGCTTATCTTAGCGCCCCAAGGCTACGAGTCCTCTGAATATCTGAGTTGTGGGATGTATACATTCACTGTGACTCCACTGCAGAAACTACTGGGACAGGAGATCAACCGTTTGACTCCCTAGGAACTCATGCATATACCCTAACTCACTGAGCTTCAACAAATCTCTGAGTGTCAGGAGAGAATAAAAGTCTCTGTCTCCAGACTCTAGAGAAATCAAGCCAGCCTCAGACTCTTTTTGTCACTCTATCCTTCAAAGCTGTGAGGATGAATGACACTGGGGCCGAGTCCCACTCAGGCCCAATATCAATTTTTATATGAGAGCACAGTGATTTTTCAGGAGCCCTGTGCCAGAAACCATTCTGCACAGCCTTGCTGCGAGCCTGCTCTAAAATCATGCTTAGGTTCCATTCACCCATCTCTGCTGGTTACTAAGGGGTATCCTTCCTTCTACATCACTTTAAGCTGCTCAGCATGGGCTGTTCTATCCCCTACTCATAGGTTTCTTGCCTGCTTTGTTGCTTATTACTCACTGAGAAAGTCACAGGAGACCAAAGGAACCAATTTTCTAATAACTTGCACCCAGGTCAGGAATCTGGTGATCAGAGATCAAGAATCAAACAGTTTGTCTCTGGGGCAAAGAAGTGAGAATCTAAACTTGGGGGCCGGAAGGACCAAATGCTCTCACTGTTGTGTCAGGGACTGGGTCCTGGTCAGTCCCACTTTGGTTTATCTCATCATTGGCAGGTCCTAACATACCATTTTGGAGAATTTAGGAATGAGTAGTTGAATTCAGCCAAATTTCGGAAGAGGTGACCAACAGGTCACCAAATAATTTTAACTACTCCTTCCTTATTCAGTTAGGATTTCACACTGTGAACAATAGATAAAGTGGACATCAATCAATCCTAGCCTTGCTTCTCCAACACCCATTCCCTAGAATTGATTACGCTCCTTTCTTTGACCTTGCTTATTTAAAGCCTTTCATTTTGGTACGCAATGCACTGCACTGCTTTTAAGAAGCTGTGATTCTTTAATGAGTGGGGAGACAGGTCTACCTTGTTTGGCATGGCTGCTCATTGCACTTGCGAATCTGTGGCTCTGGCTTTGTTAAGTACTTGCATTTCTTGTTATCCACAATGCTGATATTTTTGTTCATGATTTTTGTGCAAGACACCGTTGTTTTCCTTTCTCCTGGAAAGAGCAAAGAAACATAAAAAGAATTGTTATTATAGGCCTCTATGCGATGGACTTAGGAGGTATTCTTAGGCTTGTACTTTTCATATTTTAAACAAATTTTAGATTAGATCAATGAAGATGATATTATTTATAATTTGCAAAACAAAATGTACCTCCAGGCTTAAACAAGATGAATAATAATTTTTTTAATTGTTAGCAACTAAATGGCAAGCTTTATAATACGAAAAGATTATGGTAGCATAAGTTGATAAGACATTAATTAAAGACATTTATAAAGGACTGTATCATCTTTTAACATTC
This sequence comes from Redunca redunca, assembly GCA_006410935.1. Lineage (NCBI taxonomy): Eukaryota > Metazoa > Chordata > Mammalia > Artiodactyla > Bovidae > Redunca > Redunca redunca. The sequence continues at coordinate 179,889 of SJYQ01004156.1, forward strand.
AGTGGTGGAAAGCTGTATTTTTATAAAGTCTCTGTGCTGTCACAAAAGCACATAAACACCCATATAAATGTGTGAACATTTTATCATCTGGCTGTACACCATCGGGGGTAAGTTTTAGGAGGTAAGCTTATTTTGAGTATAACTCAAATCTTTTTTGTCACTTTTCATAAAGAACCCAAGAATTCAAGAAATACTCATTTCCTAATGATTATCCTGTTCTCTAAGAAAAACCATGGCAGTTTTCCCATTTTTCACGAGATTTCAGAAAATGGGCATTTTTCCTTTCTCTGGTAAGATGAAGTTTGATTATAAGAGATAAAAATGACTATTTGTATGTGATACTCATTTCCCTCAGAACCTTGTAAGCATTCTTACTTGACAACACTTACATTATTTCATCTTACACTGAAAAAGCCAACTACATATGTGCTGATTCTGTTTTCCTAAAATAGTCTAAATATCTATATAGGATTTAATAATCTAAAGTAACTTGCTTGACCCTATAAAAATAATTAAATCAGTCAATAACTGTAAAGCCAGACAGGTCATGAAGGATTAAGGAAAAAAAAAAAAATCTTTGTGTCACTATTGAAAGGCCCATTAGTTAGGGTCCTGTGACTGTCATGCAATAATAATTAGGAAACTCAGAGAAGCAGAAATGACTTACAATGTTACGTTTTCTTCACAGAGGAAACCAGCCTTACTAGGTAGCAGTTACCTAAGTGTGAGAACTCAGGAGATTTTTGGTCAACAGCTGCCTAGGTTCCCTATGCTTCAGGTGCTCTTCCATGACCTGACCCATATAATGAATAGATAGTACACAAATTTTGTATAATGCTAGCATATGTATGTATTACTTCTACATGACAATGATGCTTACCTAAAAGCAGGATTAAAATAAATGTTGCTTTTTTTGGAAATATTTGTTTTAAAATCTAATTTAAAACCTCATAGTCATAAGGCACTCTTTTACAGAAAAGATGGAGTTGTCTAAATTAATTTAAATTTTATGCTTTTCACAACCACGGCACAGAAGGATGACAGACAATATCCAGAAAGCTTTTGCTGAAATTCACTGTAGTCACGGAATGAATAACTCAGAGCTAATTATACTGCATGTTTTCCTTTACTCAGAAAGCGTCTAACTTTAGTTATGCTGGCCCAGAGGTGATACACTGAGCTAATGACAAAAATCTTTTAAGTACTGATATATCAAAAGAGATACAGGTATTGGCACCAATACATGGAGTGCCTTCCTGGTGTTCTAACAAAGTATGAAGCTGTGTGAATAAGAACTGGGACATTTTCATCCACACTGTAGCAAATAAGCTCACATCGTAAGTTTTTTGGCAGACCGGAGAGGGTTTAGCCCTACTTTTAAAAAATTTCATTGAATAAAAACAAAAGAATCAAGGGAGAAAAAAATCTAATCCTCAGCTACAGTCATATTATGCCTATGAAAATACAACCAGGACCCTAAAGCCATATGGAAATGTTATTGTTTGATTTCTTCTTTCATATATTTTTATGTCCCAGCCAACACAGGAAATTTCCATTCTAGCATCTAATAGCAGTATTTACAATGCATCCAATACTGTGGAACCAAGGGACGAACAGAAAAGTGATGAAGTAACTGGCCTTCTGCCTGAATCTTGAGTAGATGCAAGCTGTTGACAGTGTATTATTTGCTTTATGGCAATTAACTTCATCTCTGGGTCATGCCCACTAAATTATTGTTGGGGAAATCTGTTTTGATGTTCTAAATGAATTATAAACAAAATACAATAACCATTACGAATTCATCTTATCACGAAATTTGGGCAAAATTTTAAAAGGAAGAGTAATTTTTATTTACTGATTCTTTGTTCTCTGAAGACAGTTAACAAAAACTAGATATTATGTTGTGTTCCTTCTTTTCCAGTCTCAGAGATAAGCTGGTATTTTTTTCTATGCTATGTATTTAATCCATAAAATGGCTATTTTTATAGAACTCTATTCCACTCAGGTAGATCACATTTCTAAAACCTGCATCATGTACGAGGAAACAGTTTGAGGAGTAGGTTGAGTATTTCAGGATGCATAAGTGAAATTTTCTACATGTTATAGGACATTTCAAACTTTTTTTTGAAAAACTTACTTTTTAATTTTGAAATAATTTTTTACCCACATCTACTTTGGGAAATAAGAGGATCTGAATACCCTTAATCCAGTTCCCTGCCATGGTAATGAGTTGCAAGACTATCCTACCGCATCATTATCAAAAGACTGACATTGATATTGTCAACATGCACAATATTTCCATCCCCACAAGAATCCATGCAGTTACCCTTTCAGAGCCACACTCACTTCCTCTATCATCCACCAGTCAGTTAAGTCCTGGCAACGACTAGCCTATTCTCCATCCCTATTATTTTTTTCATTTCAAGGATGTTTCGAAAATATCATACACAGTGTATAACTATTGGGGACTGATATTTTTTTCAACCCAGCATGATCCCCTTGGAGACTCATCTTCATTGTTCTATCAATCATTTGTTCCTTGTTATTGCCAACTAGTAATTCCTGCTGTGAATGGACCACAGTTTATTCAACATATCATCCATAGAAAGGTAAGTAAATTCCAAACTTTTTACTAAAATTGGGGAACTCTATATGAAATAGACTATATGAATTCATTTGTCTTCACAATTTTCTCTTATAATTTTTAATTATACTAACAATGACTAGCAAGCAACTAAGCCAAAAGTAAAAATAATTAAATGAGGAAAAAGGTCTTTTCTCTGAGTAGAATGTAGAAGGCTGCTTATTTTTCAAGCATACATTTTTTAACTTGAGCAGCTTCTAAAATCATGTCATGTCCTTTCATTCGTAGTCATTCTTTTTACATTTCTATAAAACATTTTTCCCTACACGGTTTGGGCTTAACATTAATAGGACAATTTCATTTTTATTTTAATGAAAAAAAAATGCATTCTGCATTGTTCCTAACTGATCTTGTTATTTCCACACACACAAATATTTTAACAGTATCCCCTAACTTTCAAGTTAAATTTAACTTGAAGCATCTTTGTCAGGTTTTGGTATTAGGGTGATGGTGGCCTCATAGAACGAGTTTGGAAGTTTACCTTCTTCTGCAATTTTCTGGAAGAGTTTGAGTAGGATAGGTGTTAGCTCTTCTCTAAATTTTTGGTAGAATTCAGCTGTGAATCCGTCTGGACCTGGGCTTTTGTTTGCTGGAAGATTTCTGATTACAGTTTCAATTTCCGTGCTTGTGATGGGTCTGTTAAGGTTTTCTATTTCTTCCTGGTT
>SJYQ01004156.1:192158-203017 GCA_006410935.1 Redunca redunca
TAAGCACATGACAGTGTTTGGTTTGACTTTAAATATCTCATTTCATGTTGCTAGTGATTTTTCAGCTCAATAAGCTAAAAAAATGGGAGAGAGATAAAGTCACCTTGTTTATGAACAGGACCAGACAATTACATGATTTTTAAATTGATGAAATGAACATATAAATAAGTTATCTGTCAACTGATTTAATTACATGAAAACGTGTCTGTTTTTCTTAAAAAAACTACCTTTTCATTAATAGGACATTTGATTGTCCTTGAACATCTAATTCCATTAAAATAAAGACATTAGTTACAAAATCATTAGCTCTTTCTTAAACCATCTGAATTTGGCAGTATTCTTTGCAAGAAGGAAAGTTACAGCTGAGGGGTTCATACTGAAGCATGGCACAGAAGGTATTGCCTTTCAAAGTTCAGTACCGGCTTTCAATCTGTAATAGTCATTAAAGAAAAATATCTTTAGAAGTGCAGTTTCCTTTGGATTACTGAATAAATCCAGGTCACATAGATGCCTTCTTTTAGACATAGTTCACTGACTTTAATTATGTTTCATGCTTCCAGGAAAAACCTTGGTAATTACCAGTCAGATTAAGGATTCTGCAGCAAGGAAACTCCCTCTGCCCAACAGTAAGGTCTCACATACAGTTTTAAAATTTGGAATTAGAGGCTCACTAAAAGAGCCTCAGTCTTGTCCCATAAAAATATGTAGGTTATACTCATGTAAGGGAGGCAACATGATGGCATTTTTAGCAACCAAATCATTAAACATGTTTGTTGTTGATAATGTTGTTATTCTAAGTGACCCAATCGTGGAAAGAGCCAGATATTGGTCGTATGATGTTTGTTTAGTCATTTTCCCCCCTCTCTCCAGATGGCAGAGGGCACAGAGTGGAGTTTCCAATTCATATTACAGGATCCAAAGTAACTGTGGGGAGATGAACAAAAACATTATTTAAAGTGTATGCCTAATTATGATCCAAAGCTCTCGGGTATAAAGAACTTAGGTTTGATCTTTGTATCAGGAAAAGCAGCATAGAAGATGGATTAACATCTAATTTATTCAAAGCAGGGAAACCTGGAGTACTGCAGTGCATGGGGGTCGCAGAGCCGGACATGACTGAATCACAACAACAAAATAACTTATTGGGAGATACTGAGCACGGTACTTAATCTTTTAAATACTTAGTGTTTTCTGAATCTGTAAAATGGAATAATAATAATACATACCACATGGGGTTATTTTGAGGATTAAATGCCATAATGAACATAAAGCACTTCTGGACAGGGTCTCCTCTCAGTGCTTGATGAATGGTGTATATTATTACTATTATTAAGATTTGAACCGAAGGCCTCATGGAACTCATCTCACTCCCTTTATGCATTCCTCCCTTCATGCATTCTTATTGGTAAAGCCTATTGACTGCAGTTTCTACAAAACATTCTTGAAATGTGGTCAGTGAACCAGTAGCAGTGGCAGACCAGTGTTCACGCTAACAAGAACAAGAGCCTCAGGTGATCTGCAGGCACATTCAACTAGGGAAAAGCAAGTGGGCCAATGAGATTTGAACCTCTGGTGCCTAGACTGGCAACACAGATGTCTCCAGTTGAGGACAAATTCAACTTAAACTATTTGGAGATGTTAAACAGCGTGGCACATCACACTCCAAATACAAAGTCAGTTGACTGTGTTTTACAGTTGTTTTTCTGTGTGGACTCAGATGTTGAAGTGTGTGAATCTCAGACTTTGCCACCAGAATGAAAAGCACACTAGCTGTGTAGTCAGTCCTCTGGCTTCTGAGTCATTATCACTGAATGCCATGATCAAGGACAAAAAGGGCATGTGAACCTGCCACCCCATGGGTGCAGAGCCCCAGTGTCCTGATTTGTTTGCTCCAAACTCAGACCTAGTCTTCTGCTACATGGTAAAGAAACTTATTATCCCAAACATTCAAGTTATCTTAATTCTTTACAGGAATCACTTAACCTAGTAAGAACACAAGGGGTAATCAGAAGCCTTGTTAAATATTTATCAAGTGTTTTCCCCAGGGATCAATATCATTTTTCTCAAGGGCATTTTATATAGATTCAGGTGGTACCCATTTCACATATGCATGAAATGTGACTGTTTGCCATGCAGCATGGATGCTAAGCTGTGTCACCTGTGTCCGACTCTTTGCAACCCTATGGACTGTAGCTGGCCAGACACCTCTGTCCATGGGATTCTCCAGGCAAGAAAACTGGAGTGGGTTGCCATGTTCTCCTCCAGAGGATCTCCTGACCCAGAGATCGAACCTGTGTCTCTTACATCTCCCGCAGGTGCAGGCAAGTTCTTTACCAATAACAGCACCTGGGAAGCACTCTAATCTTTACAGACATCTACTCTGATCGGTAAACATATGTTTTTAGGGAAAGAGGAACCTTATTGCCTGCTAGTTTACATTTACTGTGGGCTAAGAATTCTCTAAAACATCATGCCCCTTTTTAAAATGTAAAATTTTCTTTTAAATTTAAAAATTTCCACTTTTAGCCATCTTGATTTCAAACACACAGAAAAAACCCCCTAAAATCCCACCTCTTAAGTAACTTTAAATATCTATTTGACAATCCAAATTTGGAAAAAAGAGAAAGCATAGTGGGAATGTCCTTTGTCCTAGGAAGCTGATTATGCAATGTTATGGATTCATTCCCTCATACCAGGAGGTGTAAAGGTGTTGTAGTAGGACCTTTGGCGGAGATCTTCTCCCAGAGGCCTCGTCTTACATAATGGACAGTAGTTCCTGCTATGTTGAATGCTCCAGAGTGTTCAATCTTCCAGTCACTGTTAATAGACTGTTTTCCAGTGTCTCGGAGAGCTATAAAGAGGTTATAAAATATTAGGAGATTAGCAAGTCAGTATCATTAATCACTGTCCCTTTTGCATGATTTTGTTAAAAGCATTTCGTGCATTTCTAAACTAAATGGTCAATACTCCCTGATGTAAAAGATGAGGCATCTCCACTTTGGGAAAATCTACAATCACAGCAGATGCCATAGGAAATTCTCCTTCTCTCCTAAAGCTGCCCACTACCATACAGTCACATTTATCTTTGTCTCCTCAAAACTTCCATTGAACTCTTGATGTCTATAGCCTTATTTTGTCCTGTAGTCATTTATTCTTTAACATATTAAGGTTAGAGGTGTCTGTGTTGTCTACGCAATGATTCTATGAACAACGTGAGGGCTAGTACTACACCTTATACATGCTCTGTAACTCCCGTGCCACCCAAGAAAAGGGTGTGATGACAGAAAGATCATTAAATAGCATGTTAACTAACAGCTCAAAATGAGAGTTCTGTTCAACACAAAACAATTCAAATATAATGTGTTAGTTTTAAAAACAGAACTCAGGACCTTTTAATATTCCTAGTTTGTGATTTACTGTGTACAAGAATAGATATAAATGCTAGTTCTTACCCATAAACAGCCATCATTTATGTGAATTGTACAGAATAATTTTGTTTACCTATAATTTTTCTCTTTCTCCGTTTTGACTTGATTTGTGCTGCAACTTAAATAAGATCCATAACATGGAAATGAGATGCTATGATAACCATTTAAAATTAAGGATTCCTTCTGTTTTTTTACAAATGATTTTATGTTTTATTTAAGCTTTCAGACACTCTCATATATTGAATCTCTTTCAAAAACATTTACATGAAGAGTCACTGAAAGCTTTTATGTCATAATTCTATGAAAATGTTCTGATAAATTAAGCTGGTAAATCTTCCCAAATATGATTTGCGCTAATCTCTATTTATTGAACACTTGAGGATTTTTCAACTTTTTAAATATTGTGAATAACACTCAGATAAATATACTATACACTAATTATTTGTATATCTGAATATTTCCCTTCAATAGATACCCAGCTTTGGAATTTCAGAGTAAAAAGACTGAACATTTAAAGATTTGAAAAAACAATTTCAAATTGATTTTCATAAAGTTTGCATAAATTTATGCTTTCATAACTGAAGTTATGAAAGTGTCCATTTCTGAACACCTCCTTGAAAGCACCTTTATAATAATATTTAATAATGACTAAATAATTGCTTATAAAGCATCAGCTATATATCAGGGAATATTCAAAACTCTGGGAATCCCCATATGAACAATAGAAATATGTTCTCTGGCTTCAGAGAACTGATCAACTAACTGGCAAACCAGACATTAATCAAGGCATAAGTAACTATTAATAACTAACTATAATTACACTGAATCTTGTGAGGGAGGAGTCAGGAAAGGCTTGTCTGAAGGATGCCATTTATGGAGGAGGCTAGCCAGGGGAAAAGAGAAGCACAGCAAGAGCGTTCAAAGCCGAGGGAACTACAGATGCAAAGGTCACCAGCACAGTGTGGTATGAAACAGGTAACATATGTGCAGATGTCACATGTCCTAATGTGGATCGTGAACCGATGAGACTGGAGAGTAGGGGCCAGCCAGACTTTACAGGCTGTGTTAATTTTTAGAAGCTTGTTCCTAAGAAAAAAAAATATAAGCTATAAGATTTTGAACAATATTGTGCAGAAAATGGACTTGCATAGGACACATTTGTATAGAGAAGACAGAATACCACACTAACATAGTATCTGGAAAGCAATAGTGGCTTGACTTAAGACAGCAGAACGTATGAAGAGGAATTCAAGAGTGAAATGGATAAAACAGGCTCATGACTTGGTTGCCCTGGGTGAAAGGAAGTGTCGGGGCTGATGCCAGATTTATAGTATGAGAAACAGTGGCCATAATAGCACATAGATAGGAAAGACTAGAAAAATAAATGATTGAGGAGAAATATCAGGAGTTGAATTTTGAACAATCTAGATTTCTTTTAAAAAAAAAATCTCTTTTTTGTTATTGAGACTAAAGATGTTTCTCATTTGCTTATTATTTATCTGCCTTTCAAATTTAAAATAATTAAATAAATCATACATTATCTGTTTTTTNAATAACATTTTTCCTACATACTACATATAAGGGGTAATGTTTTTGATGAAATATTAAGCATACCTAGTTTTAGATGTATAAAAACTATTTAAGTATTAATTTTACCTTGAATTTTAAATGTGAAAAGGAAATATGCTGCCAGAAAACTCTCAACACCTTGCAAATAGCTTTTACCAGCTACAAATACACATACTTCTGATAATGCTAGATTGATTAAAAATTAATGATTTTGCCTAAAAGTTAAAGTATTTCCTTATATTTCTCTAAGGTCTATTAAATGTTCTGAGAGTCTTTTCAGTCTAAATTTGTACTAACGGCCAGTATAACTTCATTCTTTTTCCTGTCTTTCAATATATTCAAGGCACTATTATAAAATATTTCCTGAAAATCTCTAATAAAAATGCCTTAAAAACTTTTTGTGGTGACTAAAGCATCATATTGAGATTCAACTGGTCTTCTGGAATTCAGCATCCCTGTTTCCTAAAATGCCACACGGATGTACTTGAAAATCCACACAACTTATGACCTTAACAGCAACCCCATAGGCAGATTCAATATTCTGGGTGAGTAGTGTTTCTTGGCTTTTAATTCATTAGCTTTAAAAATGTGTTTTGTAGAAAATCTATATCTGGCCAAATCTAAATAACTGGTGGCTTCACTATCTCTCCCATTGTAAACTACCAGAAAAGTAGACAATGTATGAAACGATTGTTTCAACAGACAACAGAGAACAGATTCCCTAAGAGGAGGAGACCAAAGGCAGCCTCTAAAATTACTTGACTTCTGCCTGATGATATTTACCAGACCCTAAAGAAAATCAGTCCTGAATATTCACTGGAAGGACTGATGCTTAAGCTGAAGTTCCAATACTTTGGCCACCTGATGCAAAGAACTGACTCATTGGAAAAGACCCTGATGCTGGGAAAGATTGAAGGCAGGAGGAGAAGGGGATGACAGAGGATGAGATGGTTGGGTGGCATCACTGACTCGATGGACATGTGCTTGAGCAAGCTCCAGGAGTTGGTGATGGACTGGGAAGCCTGGCGTGCTGCAGTCCATGGGGTCGCATAGAGTTGGACAGGACTGAGTGACTGAACTGAACCACACAGAGGGGTAACTCCAGCAGAGCACAGATAACAAGGGCTTGAGCAAGATGAGGACACAGAGAAAGGAGTAAAACTGACTAAGGCAGCTGGAATCTGTTTTATAGAGTACTGGAGAAGAGGGAGTGATACGAAGATGAGCTTCAAAGTATTTCATACACTGACACGGTGTGAGGGACATAACCCAGAGGACATTTATTTACGCTTGCTGTAGAGACCTTTGTCCATATCTAACCTGTCATAGCCTTCTGTACTCTCACTGGTTGCACTTAACCATCAGCCCTTTCATTTACCAATTCATATTACTGTTTTAGAGCTCTTAAAAGTCTTTTCCACTTTTGTTTCCTTTGGAGCTTTCTTTAACCTTATAAGTTTATGTAATGGCACGATGAATATGTGAAGTGGGGTACCTTGTGGTTTGTGTCAAGTGTATGCTAGTTCAAAATTTTCTTTTTGTTTCCTATTACAGAATTTTGACTACCTTCTAACTCTTAAAACACTACTAACATCAAGAAGCTTTATATTATACCAAGAATTGACAACTTAAAGTTCTACAATAGAACTTTTTAGAGCCACTCTAAAATAACCCTTTCATTTGTTTCATCCTTCATCTACCAAAAATCTTTGTGGCAGAAACTGTCATTGTAGTTTAAAGGAGAATGATCTCAATTTACTTGCACTATTCTTTCTAAATCTTGTGTTTCTGTAAATCCTAAATGTTACATCCTTTAATTGGTGGCTGGTGATTTAGTCGCTAAGTCGTGTCTGACTCTTGCAACCCCATGGACTGTAGCCTGCCAGGCTCCTCTGTCCATGTTAACTGCTGATTATTACTGACTAAATATTTAAGTAACAAGAAAATGCTTTCTTTTTTCCCTAAAAGTTGTAGTATTTTTCAAGAAACAAATAGAGTGATTAACAAACAAAATGCATTTTCCCCCCTAGGATGCGGTAATTACAACAAACAACCAAAACATAAAATACAATTATTACAAAAGCAAAAAAAAAAAAAAAATCTGCAAATGTGTCCCTTTGATCCTGAAACTAAATATTAAGCTGCAAATAAGTGGAGTGAGATTCCTCAGGCTTGGGAAAAAACTAACTACCTAGGACCTACAAACTGCACACCTCCTGGAGCTTGTGTAGGGCTGTAAAACATGCATCTTTTGCTACCAGAGTGAAGAGATCTTACTGAACATAAAGACTATTCAGAGGAGAACCTAGGAAGGCTGGCAAATTAGAAATGAAGTTGGATGAGTCCTAGAATTAAGGTTCCCTGAAAAGAGAAGACAGGCACAAAAATTATTTGAAGACATAAAGCTCAAAACTTTTCCAAATTTTATATAAACTATTAGCCTACAGATCTGAAAAGTACACTGGAACTGAAATAGGATAAGTGTAAAGAAAGCCATACCAAGGCACAATGTATTCAAACTGCTGGAACCCAATGATAGGGAGAACAATCTTAACAGTGGCCAGAAAGGAAAAGGAATATTGGATATAGGGGGGGAAGATGTAAGAATTCCCTGGATACACCATTGGGACTAATGCAAGGAAACAATCCTTAAAGTGAAAAAAAAAAAACAACAACAACACAAAATAGTGAATACAGTGAAAATGTATTTCAGATATGATGGCAAAGTAAACTGTCAGAAAAACAAAATCTAAGAAATATTGCTGCCAGCAGACTTGCTTGACAAGAAGTATTAAAGGATGTTCTTCAGGCTTAAGGAACATGGCTTAGATGGAAACAGGTTTCTAAGTGAAGGTATGAAAAATGTTGGTGTTGACAAATGTAAAAAAGTATGAAAACATTTTTTTCACTAATTCTTTTTCATATAATTGACTATTTGAAACATAAATGGTTAGACTGTATTTTGGTGCTGAAAGCAAATATAGAAATAAATTGACTATATAAAATGTAGAAATAAAATGTATAATAGCACAAAGAAGGGGAAGGAAGCAAGTAAAGAGAAGTAGTGTTTTAAGGAACTTGCATTATATGTAAAGTGACACAATATAATCTGAAGGGAGACAATAATAAGTTAAAAATCCATATAGTAAATCCTAAAGCAACAAATGAAAATATAAAACATGAGCTATATGCAGCTAATAAGCAAATAAAGGAGACTAATGGAATACTGAAAAATATTCCAGCAACAAGTCAGATAAAGAGAAAAAAGAAATAAAAAGGAGTGGAATACATAGAAAAATTCAATAAGTCCATAATTACATTTAAATGTATTTTGAATATTAGTTAAAGGAGAGAGATTTTCAGGCCACAGAGAAAAAAAGGACTGACTATTCAATTTGCAAGAATGTACTTTTTTGGTAGGTGGAAATACTCTGGTGGCTCAGATAGTAAAGAATCTGCCTGCAATGCAGGAGACCTGTGTTCAATCCCCAGGTGGAGAAGATCTCCTGGAGAAGGGAATGGCAACCCACTCCAGTATTCATGCTTGGAGAATTCCATGGATAGAGGAGCCTGGTGGTCTCCAGTCCATGGGGTCACAAAGAGTTGGACATGATTGAGTGACTAACACTTTAAAAATAAAAGATAGGGAGCTTAAACCTAAATGTATGGAAAAAAGCACTCAATAATAAAAAAAAAGATGTATCATCTATATTAATATTAGATAGCATGGACTTCAGGGCAAGGAATATTGTGAGATCAAAAGAAAATTTTTTAATGTCATTTAAATATAAATTACTCTAAATGTAAAATATTAAATGACATCTATAACTTATTAGCTCTTCTCCGCCAGGCTTAGTGCGCCAGCTCGCTGCCACCGCCTGAGAGCCGGCGCACTAAGCGCGGCGGAGAAGAGCTACCCCACGTCCGAGGTCAGGGGCAGCGGCCTAGAGTGCCAGGCTGCGACGGCGGAGAAACTGCCGAGAGGGGCTACACTGCGTCCGAGGTCAGGGGCAGCCGGGAGGAGATACCCTGCGTCTTAGGTCAGGGGCAGCGGCCGGGAGGAGACACTGCGCGTCCGAGGTCAGGGGTGGCGGCCGAGAGGAGCTACCCTGCGTCCGAGGCCAGTGGCGGCCGGTGGGAGATACCCCGCTTCAGCTTCCGAGGTCAGGGGCGGCCTGGGAAAGCCACCTTGTGCCTGAGGCCAGGGGTGGTGACCCTGAGGAGCCACCCGAGCCCCAGGCCAGGGGCGGCAGCTGGGAGGAGCCACCCACGCCCCAGGCCTGGGCAGGCGGCCAGGAGGAGCAACCCTAGGAGCAGTGGCTGCCCAGGCACAGGAGGGCCTAGAGGAGCTCTCCCACGTTGAAGGTCAGGAACTGCGGAGGTAAGGAGATACCCCTCGTCCAAGGTAAGGAGCAGCGGCCATGAAGAGACACCCTACGCCCAAGGCAAGAGAAACCCAAGTAAGATGGTAGGTGTTGCAAGAGGGCATCAGAGGGCAGACACACTGAGACCGTACTCACAGAAAACTAGTCAATCTAATCACACTAGGACCACAGCCTTGTCTAACTCAATGAAACCAAGCCAGGCCTGCGGGGCAACCCAAGACCGGCAGGTCATGATGGAGAAGTCTGACAGAATGTGGTCCACTGGAGAAGGGAATGGCAAACCACTTCAGTATTCTTGCCTTGAGAACCCAGAGAACAGTATGAAAAGGCAAAATGATAGGATACTGAACGAGGAACTCCCCAGATTAGTAGGTGCCCAATATGCTACTGGAGATCAGTGGAGAAATAACTCCAGAAAGAATGAAGGGATGGAGCCAAAGCAAAAACAATACCCAGTTGTGGATGTGACTGGTGATAGAATCAAGGTCCGATGCTGTAAAGAGCAATATTGCATAGGAACCTAGAATGTCAAGTCCATGAATCAAGGCAAATTGAAAGTGGTCAAACAAGAGATGGCGAGGGTGAACGTCGACATTCTAGGAATCAGCGAACTATTATGGACTGGAATGGGGGAATTTAACTCAGATGACCATTATATCTACTACTGTGGGCAGGAATCCCTCAGAAGAAATGGAGTAGCCATCATGGTCAACAAGAGAGTCCGAAATGCAGTCCTTGGATGCAGTCTCAAAAACGACAGAATGATCTCTGTTCGTCTCCAAGGCAAACCATACAATATCACAGTCATCCAAGTCTATGCCCCAACCAGTAACGTTGAGGAAACTGAAGTTGAACGGTTTTATGAAGACCTACAAGACCTTTTAAAACTAACACCCAAAAAAGATATCCTTTTCATTATAGGGGACTGGAATGCAAAAGTAGGAAGTCAAGAAACACCTTGAGTAACAGGCAAATTTGGCCTTGGAATGCGGAATGAAGCAGGGCAAAGACTAATAGAGTTTTGCCAAGAGAATGCACTGGTCATAGCAAACACCCTCTTCCAACAACACAAGAGAAGACTCTACACATGGACATCACCAGATGGTCAACACCAAAATCAGACTGATTATATTCTTTGCAGCCAAAGAAGGAGAAGCTCTATATAGTCAACAAAAACAAGACCAGGAGCTGACTGTGGCTCAGATCATGAACTCCTTATTACCAAATTCAGACTCAAATTGAAGAAAGTAGGGAAAACCACTAGACCATTCAGGTATGACCTAAATCAAATCCCTTGTGATTATACAGTGGAAGTGAGAAATAGATTTAAGGGCCTAGATCTGATAGATAGAGTGCCTGATGAACTACGGAATGAGCTTCGTGACATTGTACAGGAGACAGGGATCAAGACCATCCCCATGGAAAAGAAATGCACAAAAGCAAAATGGCTGACTGGGGAGGCCTTACAAATAGCTGT
>SJYQ01004156.1:207503-258946 GCA_006410935.1 Redunca redunca
CTGTGGTCATGTATGGATGTGAGAGTTGGACTGTGAAGAAGGCTGAGTGCCAAAGAATTGATGCTTTTGAACTGTGGTGTTGGAGAAGACTCTTGAGAGTCCCTTGGACTGCAAGGAGATCCAACCAGTCCATTCTGAAGGAGATCAGCCCTGGGATTTCTTTGGAAGGAATGATGCTAAAGCTGAAACTCCAGTACTTTGGCCACCTCATGCGAAGAGTTGACTCATTGGAAAAGACCCTGATGCTGGGAGGGATTGGGGGCAGGAGGAGAAGAGGATGACAGAGGATGAGATGGCTAGATGGCATCACCAACTCAATGGACATGAGTCTGAGTGAACTCCGGGAGCTGGTGATGGACAGGGAGGCCTGGCATGCTGCGATTCATGGGGTGGCAAAGAGTTGGACATGACTGAGCGACTGAACTGAACTTAACTATTAAAATAGAAAACGTGTTGGTGAAGATATGAAGAAACTGGAACACTTGTAACCTGTTGGTAGAAATTGCAAATGGTGTGGTAACTCTGGAAAATGTTATATAGTTCCTAAAAAAATTAAAAATAAAATTAGTCTATGATCCAAGAATTCTACTTCTGGGTATATACTCAAGAGAATGAAAAGCCAGGTCTTTAAGAGATATTAGTATATCCATATTCATAGCAACATTATTCACAATAGCTAAAAATGTGAAAGCAACCCAAGAATACATGAATAAATGAGTAGATAAGCAAAAGGTGTTTTACATATATATATATACACATACACATACATACATATATATATGTACAGACATTGGAATAATAGCCTTTAAAAAGATGGGAATGTTGACTTATGCTACAGTATAGCTAAATATTGAGGGCATTATGGTAAAGGATATGTCAGTCATAAAAGGACATTAATGGTGTGATTCCATATGTATGAGATACATAGAGTGGTCAAATTCATGGAGATAGAAAAGCAAGATGGAGGTTACCAGGGAATGGGAAGAGAGGAGAATGGGGAGTTACTATTAATGGGTACAGAGTTTCAGGTTTACGAGATTAAGAGTCCTGGAGATGGATGGTGGTAGCTGTACAACACAGTGAATGTACTCAGTGCCATCGAACTATACACTTAATATAGGTAAGATGTCAATTTTATTATATGTATTTGCCATAATTTTTAAAAAAGGGGTTTTAAGGGGAATAAAGATATTCATGTTGGAATCCCTGGAACCCATGAATTCTATCTTATATGGCAAATAAATAACATTGCAAATATGGTTAAATTAAGGGTCTTCAGATGGGGAGATTTTCCTGGATATTACCATGGTGGGCCTAAAATGCAAACACATGTAGCTTTTTAAGAGGAAGGAAGAGTGGAACACAGAAAAAGAAGAGAAGGCAATGATTTTAGGGCGGTACATATTGAAGTGCTATGGTCAAAGGAAAAGAATGCAGGTAGCAGAGAATCTGGAAGGAATCAGGAATGAATGCCACCCTAGAAACTTCAAAGAGAGCATGGTTTTGCAGACACCTTGATTTTGGTCCAGTAAAACTGATGATGGCCTCCAGAACTTTGGCAGAATATACTCCTCTCATTTTAAACCAGCAAGTTTGTGGTAACAGTCCCAACACTGATGGGACACTGACACATTGACATTTACTATAATGAGAAAACTGAAAAAGAGGTTTCTGCACAGATGAAAGTAAAGTTTTTGATTTAGACATTATTTCTGAGGTGTACATGAAAATTTGATAATTTACATCAAATAAAAATGTAAAGCATGGAGCCAAATGTGATTCCTGAGAGAGATATAGCAGAGAATACAGCAGGGCCCAGGCTTGAGCCCCACAGCATGGGAACACTGGGAAATTATGTGGAGACTGAAAATCCAACAAAAGGGGGCATTTGCTGACTTTGATCTGTTGAGGGGAGAGGAAAAAAAAAAAGGAAAACTGGAGTAGCAACACTCGTATCAGAGAAAATAGACTTTAAAATAAAGGCTGTTACGAGATAATAGGAAACTAGATAACAATCAAGGGATTAAGAACATATAACTATTGTAAATATATATGCACCCAACACAGGAACAGCTCAATATATAAGGCAACCCCTAACAGCCAAAGCTGTGACAAACCTAGACAGCATATTAGAAAGCAGAGACATTTCTTTGCCGACAAAGGTCTGTATAACCAAAGCTATGTTCTTTCCAGTAGTGATGCATATATGTGAGAGTTGGGACTGTGAAGAAGGCTGAGTGTTGAAGAACTGATGCTTTTGAACTGTGGTATTGGAGAAGACTCATGAGAGTCCCTTGGACTGCAAGGAGATCAAACCAGCCAGTTCTAAAGGAAATCAATCCTGAATATTCATTGGAAGGACTGATGCTAAAGCTGAAGCTCCAGGACTTTGGCCACCTGATATGAAGAGCTAACTCATTAGAAAAGAACCTGATGCTGGGAAAGATTGAAGGCAGGAGGAGAAGGTGATGACAGAGGACAAGATGGTTGGATGGCATCACCGACTCAGTGGACATGAGTTTGAGCCAGCTCCAGGAGATGGTGAAGATAGGGAAGCCTGGTGTGCTGCAGTTCATGGGGTCGCAAAGAGTCGGACATGACTGAGCGACTGAACAAGTCATAAAAGGGGAAATTGACAGTAGTAACACTAATAGTGGGGGACTTTAACAGCTCATTTATATCAATGGACGCATCATCAAGAGAGAAAATCAGTAAGGAAACACAGGCCTTAAATGACAGAATGGACTGAACAGACTTAATTGATATACAGCAGTCCATCCCAAAGCAGCAAAACATACATTCTTCTCACATGCACATGGGATGTTCTCCAGGATTGACCACTTGTTGGGCTACAAAGCAAGCCTGGGTAAATTTAAGAAAACTGAAATCATCTGAAGCATCTTTTTCAACCACAACACTATGAGATAAGGAATAAATTACAAGAAAAAAGTGTAAAACCCAGAAATATATGGAGGCTAAATAATATGCTACTAAACAACAATGGGTAACTGAGTAGCCATTCTCTAACACCAGATACAAAAATAAACCAAAAATGGATTAAAGACCTAAATGTAAGACTGGATACTACAGAACTCATAGAGGAAAATTTATGCAGTACACTCTTTGAAATAAATTGCAGCAACAACTTATTGGATCCACCTCCTAGATTAATGAAAATAAAAACAAAAATGAACAGTCCTAATTAAACTTAAAAGTGGAAATCATAAAAAAAAAGACAGCCCACAGAGTGGGGGAAAATATTTGCAAATGGTGTGACTTACAAAGGATTAATTTCCAAATCATGCAAACAGTTCATGTTGCTCAATAGAAGAAAACAGTCAAAATATGGGCATAAGATCTAAATAGACATTTCTTCAGAGAAGACAAATAGATGGCCAGAAAACAAATGAAAAGATGTTCAAAATCATTAATTATTAGAGAAATGCAAATCAAAACTACAGTGAGTTATCACCTCACATCAGTAAAAATGGCCATCATCAAAAAGTCTACGAACGGCAAATGTGGGAGGTGTACAGAAAAGGGAGCACTTTTACACTGCTGGTGAGAATGTAAACTGGTATATCCACAATGGAGAACAGTATGGAGGTTCCTTAAAAAACTAAAAACAGAGCTATCCATTATTTATGGATAACCCATAAATAATGAATAAATTCCTAGAAATATGCAATGTCTCAAGATTGAATCAGGAAGAAATAGAGAGTATGAAAGACCAGTTCCCAGTAATGAAATTTATTCATTAATCAGATAATTCCCAATAAACAAAACTCAAGGACCAGATAGCTCCACAGGCAAATTCACCTAATATTTAAAGAAGAGTTTACAATTATCCTTCTCAAACTATTCCCCAAAATTTAAGAGGAAGGAACGTGTCAAAATGCATTCCACGAGGCAAGTATCACCCTGATACCCAAATTAGACAAAGACCACATAGGAAAAGAAAAGTACAGGTCAATATTCCTGATGAACATAGATCCAAAAATCTTCAAAAAAAGACTAGAAAATAAAATTCAACAATACAGTTAAGGATCACTACATCATGATTAAGTTAGGTCCATCTCAGAGGGGAAAGGATAGTGCAATATTCACAAATCAATATTTACCTGATACACCAGGTAAACAAAGTGAACAATTAAAAAAAAAAAAGGTCATTTCAAAAGATGCAGAAAAAGATTCTGACAAAATCAACATTTATTTAGAACAAAAAAGCTTTTAACGATGTGGAAATAGAAGATATATACCTCGATATTTAATAAGGCCAGATATGACAAAAGCACAGTCAACATCTTACTCAATAGCCAATAGGTGAAAGCATTTCCTCTAAAATCAGGAACAGGATAAAGCTGCCTACTCTCACCATGCTCGTTCAACATAGTATGGGAAGTTCTAGCCACCATAGTCAGACAAGAAAAACAATCCAAACTGGAGGAAAGAAGTAAAACTATCACTCTTTGCATATGCTGCTAAGTCACTTCAGTCGTGTCCAACTCTGTTCGACCCCATAGACAGCAGCCCACCAGGCTCCCCCACCCCTCGGATTCTCCAGGCAAGAACATGGAGTGGGTTGCCATTTCCTTCTCCAATGCATGAAAGTGAAAAGGGAAAATGAAGTCGCTCAGTCGTGTCTGACTCTTAGCGACCCCATGGACTGCAGCCCACCAGGCTCCTCCGTCCATGGGATTTTCTAGGCAAGAGTGCTGGAGTGGGGTGCCATTGCCTTTTCCACTTTGCATATGACATGATATTATATGCAAAAAATCCTAAAGATGCCACCAAAATATTATTAGAATTAATACATGAATTCAGAAAAGTAGCAGGATACAAAATCAATATACAGAAATCTGTTGCACTTCTAAATACTAGTAATGAATCATCAGAAAAGGAAAAGAAGAAAACAGTCCCATTTATAATTACATCAAAGAATAAAATATTTAACAGTAAATCTAACTAAGAAGGTACAAGACTTGTATTGGAAGACTATGTGGCATTAATGAAAGAAACTGAAGACAACAAAAAGTGATGGAAAGATAGACTGAACTCATAAACTGGAAGAATTTTTATTGTTAAAATGACCATTCCACTTAAGGCAATCTACAAATTTATTGCAACCCTTGTCAAAATACTGCTTGCACTTTCCAGAGAATTTGGACAATTCTAAAATTTATTTGGAAAGAAAAAGACCCTGAATAGCCAAAGCAATCTTGAAAGAGAGGAATAAAGCTGTAGGTAACACACATACCCTCATTTTAAATACTACAAAGCAGCAGTAATTAAAAGAGTCTAGTACCAAACACTAGACTCTTTTAATTACTGCTGCTGTGGAGAAGGCAATGGCACCCCACTCTAGTACTCTTGCCTGGAAAATCCCATGGGCAGAGGAGCCTGGTAGGCTATAGTCCATGGAGTCACGAAGAGTCGGACACGACTGAGTAACTTCACTTTCACTTTTCACTTTCATGCATTGGAGAAGGAAATGGCAACCCACTCCAGTGTTCTTGCCTGGAGAATCCCAGGGATGGGGGAGCCTGGTGGGCTGCCACCTATGGGGTCACACAGAGTCAGACACGACTGAAGCAACTCAGCAGCAGCAGCAGCAGTATCAAACATGGAGAAAGACAGACATTGATCAATAGAACAGAACAGAAAGACCAGAACTAAATTAATGTTTTTATGGTTAATTAACCTATGACAAAGGAGACAAGAATATACATTGAGCAAGGACAGCTCTTCTACAAATGGTGTTGGGAAAACTGGACAAATACATGCGTAAGAACCAAACTGAACTACTTTCCCACATCGTATACAGAAGTAAACTCAAAATGGATCCAAGTGTTAAATTTAAGACCTGAAACCACAAAATTCCTAGAATAAAGCATAGGTAGTGTGCTCTTTGACAACAGTTTTAGCAATATATTTTTTTGGAGGGGGGGATTTGTCTACTCAGGCAAGGCAAACAAAAGCAAAAATAACCAAATGGGAATATGTCAAGCTAAAAATTTGTCAACAAATGAAAAGGCAGCTTACTGAATGGGAGAAGATATTTATAAACAGTATATCCTGTAAGAAGTTAATATCCAAAATATACAAAGTACTCATACAATCAACATCAAAAATCCCTAAACAATCCAGTTAAAAAGTGGGCAGAGGCTCTGAAGAGAGTTTTTTTTTCAAAGACATTCTGATGGTCAACAGGTACATAAAAAGATGCTGAAAATTACTAATCATCAGGAGAATGAAAATCAAAACCATGGTATCACCTCACATCTGTCAGAATGGTTATCATCAAAAAAACAAAAACAAGTGTTGGCAGTATGTGGAAAAAAGAAAATCCTCTTATACTGTCAGTGGGAGTGTAATTGGTGTGGTCACTATGGAAGGCAGTAGGGAGATTCCTTAGAAAGTTAAACACAGAACTTCCATATGATCCAGCAATTTCACTCCTAGGTATTAACTCAAAAGAAAATAAAAGTATTAATTCAAAAAGGGATAAGCACCCTGATGTTCAGTGTGGCATTATTTACATTAGTCAAGATATAGAAGCATTCATTCATCTAAGTGTCCAATGATAGATGAATAGATAAAGAAGATAGAACCTGTCATTTGTTAACAGTTTTAGTTTGACATAGTCCCATTTGGTTAGTTTTGCTTTCATTTGCCTTGCCTAGGTAGACAAATCAAAACAAAAAAAATATTGTTAAGATTGCTGTCAAAGAACTACTACCTATGTTTTCTTCTTGGAATTTTATGGTTTCAGGTCTTAAATTTAAAAATTTAATCCACTTTGAGTTTATTTCTGTATATGGTGTGGGAAAGTATTTCAGTGAGGTTTATATACACAATGGACTATTAATCATCCAAAAGAAAAAGAAATCTTGCCATTTGCAACAAATATTTAGATCTAGAGGATACTATGGCAAATAAAATAAGTCAGACAAAGAAAGACAAATACTGTATGATCTCACATACATGTGGAATTTAAAAAATGAAAACAAGCAAACAAATCAAAATAAAAAGAAACTCTTAGATATAGAGAGCAAAGGGGTGACTGCCAGAGGGAGGGGGTAGTGGGTACATGAAATAGATGAAAGGTATTAAGAGATAAAAAGCTCCACTGATGAAATAAGCAGTGCAGGTCTTACAATATATAGCATACAGAATATGATCAATAACATTGTAATAACTTTGTTTGGGGACAGATCATTACCAGACTTATCGTGGTGACCATTTCATAATGTATGCATATGTCAGCACTATGCAGTACACCTGAAACTATCAAAATATTATAAGCCAACTTTCCTATTTCAAAATTAAAAACAAAAAACTTTCTTCATAGATGCATACACCTGAAGTGAGGCAAAAGAGAGCACAGTTAGTTCAGTTGCTCAGTTGTGTCCAACTCTTTGCGACCCCATGGACTGCAGCACACCAGGCCTCCCTGTCCACCACCAACTCCCGGAGTCCACCCAAACTCATGTGCATCGAGTCGGTGATGCCATCCAGCCATATCATCCTCTGTCGTCCCCTTCTCCTCCTGCCTCCAATCCCTCCCAGCATCAGGGTCTTTTCCAATGAGTCAACTCTTCACATCAGGTGGCCAAAATATTGGAGTTTCAGCTTCAACATCAGTCCTTCCAAAGAACCCAGGACTGATCTCCTTTAGGATGGGCTGGTTGGATCTCCTTGCAGTCCAAGGGACTCAAAGTCTTCCATTAAAAGAGCAAATCCTCTTAGTACATATAATTTTGTTTTAAGAATCCCACAAGATTTCCAAATTATAGAGAAATCAGCAAATACACACACACACATCTATGTATACATTTGCACATGCAAGAAACATGGATATGTGTATATTTATGGCTATGCATATATGAAATATATATGTGTATATGAAACAAAACATATCCAAATCCTCCAATGAGTGTTTGTTCCTTAATGTGGATTAACATGAAGAAGTAATTAATAACTCCCCCCTGCCCCTGCTGCCAAAAAAAGCATAGTCAACTACATTGCTTTTGCTCCAGGGAAGTCCCTGGGAGGGAAGGAAAAAAATTCCTACTTGACAAGAGGTGCTTCCTGGGAAATTCATACATGTAACTAGAAACACACTGACGTTCTGGTCATCACAGAACTCTCATGGCAAGGCAGCTAAGCTTGAACTTTGGATGGGCTCTATGTCTTTAACACAGGTTACCTAAATAGCTGTGTGCTGGCTTTTCTTCCACAACTTTGATTCTTCTTGCTCCAGCAGGTATCACCAGCACTTCTATATAACCTGTAAAAGTCAATAAAACATGAAATATATCTTGAGTTTCCTCTAATTCTTTTTTCTTCACTGACTTTCCCTATTTTCTTTTGGTTTTGGCTTTTGATGTGATATTTCAATACCTATATAAAGAAAAAAATTGTCTATAGAAGCTGTCATAAATTCAAGTTGAGAAGTTTTTTGGAGCAACACTGAGAATACAAAACTATCATGAGCAAATGGGTGACTGTATTCTATGTTAAAAAGCTTCCCAACAGCTTATGAATTATAAGGTGAGAAAAAGCACAATGGGTAGCTTGGTTAGAAACACGGTGAATCCTGGAACAGAGCAAATTAACTTAAGTTCTGCTCACGGAACTCCTGTAAATCAGAAAGTGTAGGGAGGACGAAACACAGCTGGAGAGCATACAGATGGTAGATGTGTGTCCGTGAAATAGTTGAGTATCGGACAAGAAAGACCAAGCCTTCCCTCGGAGATGAACAATGGGTTTTGAAACTTGAGCCGGAGACAAGTACAATAACAATATAATTAAGTAAAACAATAAGTAAGGCCACACCAGGCAATCTGATGTCACCCTGAAAGGGATCAGATGGCTAGGAGCAAGATACAATTAGGTATTTTTTAGGAAATACACTTTAGCAGTGGTTAGGAATGTAATGCCTGAAATGAAACAAGAGAGTAAGATAAAGTTGGACAGAAGAAAAAGTATGCCCAAAAAGTCAAAATCAAGACTTCGTTTTCTCAGTATTTCTGTATAGCTACACATAGCTCTAATAAAAATCTAATTTTCAAAGCTACTGATAAGAGGTATAATAGCTAATCCCAGAGTTGTCTCCTATTGATTAATTATTCAAATTCCTGAAACTGTTGACAATTATTTGCTGTTTACCAAAAGGTAGCAGACACCCCACCTGGTGGCAGTGCCTGGGATTAGAGGTCTGTACTTTTCAAATCAGCATTTCCAATAGAGAATAAATTTTTAGTAACACTAAATCACACAAGTACTTCCATTTTGTTACATGAACGCAGTATGCAGCAATGAAAATAGAAACAAACACTTACTTCCTATTTGCATACAGAAATGAGGTAAGATGATTTCTGTACTCAATGAGTTTAGAATAGAATTGGAAAGACCAGACACAAATATCTTACATAAAAATGAGTTAAATAAAGCTTTCAAAATTAAGCTTAGAAGATCATATTCAAAATAAAATGGCTCATTTTCCAATGAAGAATGTAAATTAAAGTTGTTTAAACCATCCCCCTTATCTGATCACATCACCACTCAGAAGTTTTGCTGCTCTTTTAACTCAGAAGTGGGATTTCTGTGCCACCCCCCTCCTTTGTTTTAAGTGGTTCTATACGTTACTGATGTTTGAGTAATAATGGCACCAGTAGGAATCACAATGATTTGGAAAAGAGAACGTTTCATATAGTCAAGGAAAGCTTCATAAAGAAGCAAAAAGATTAACTGTCTTTGAAGAATGGGTAGGATTTGGATATACAAGTGACCCTTAAACAAAACAAGGCATGAGTTAAGAGTGCTGATCTGCCCTGTAGTAAAAAATCTGAGTATAATAAGTAGTGGACCCTCTGTATACGTGGTTCCTTTGTATCTGTGGTTCTACATGTGAAGACTTAAAAACTGCAGATTGTGTGTACTGTAGTATTTACTACTTTAAAAAATCCATATATAGGTGGACCCATGCAGTTATTTGAGAGTCAACTGTATATAAAAAAGAGTGAGTTCACCATATGTAGAGAAAAGTAACATGGTAAGTGGTATTTTTTATACCACACAAAATAACTCTGACAGAATGAGAAGGTGTAAGAAGATGGCTATATTAAGAGAATTTAAATGCATGCCCAGGACACTGAATTTACCACTTGAAGCTACTGAACATTCTACAGCAAGGAATGCAATCAGATACTGGTTTGGAAGGGTTTTATCTGATAGTTTGGAAGAGCCTCAGTGATACAGCTGTGGAAAGCAGTATCGGGAGGCCAATGTAAAAATCCAGGAGTGCTAGAGGCTAAGGCAGAAAATCTAGAAGGCATTGTAAAGGAAAAAATAAAAAATAAAAAACAACTCTGAGTTTGAGAACCAACAGAAAGTGAGGACCTAAACACTGAACACAAGGTTTTATTATTACTTACGTGAGAATGCAGTCATCATTTATAAAAACAGGAAAGTCAAGTTTGGGTAATAATCTGACAAGTTTTGCAGTTTGTACTCAACAAAACAGTATAACACACTGATAAAAAATATCCAGTAAGAAGTCTGGAAATCTGGAACTCCAGGGTAAGGTCAGGCTTACCGGAGAGATGGAAGAAGTCAAAGACTTAACCTTGGTGACAGAAAGATTGGGGAAAAAAAAAGAAAGAAAGAAAGGAAAGAATACAGGAAGGAACAATCCCAAGAAAGTAGAAATCTGTCTATTGGGGTATAGTGGGATCTTATAGATTAGAATACTTTAAGAAGAGTACTGGTACAAAAACCTGTCCAGACATCAAACAGAAAAGTGACTGAGGGGAGTCCACCGGATGTCACAAACAAGAGGTAACTATTCATCTCTGAGCAAACTAAGGTGTGTGGAGAAGATAAATTTCAGGATTGTTAAAAATGAAGAGTAGATACAGAAAAGTAGAGGCAGTAACTGTAAATTCCTGTTTGAGTTTAGCGGTAAACCCAGAGGTATGCTGTACTTTAGGACAACAGTTATATATGTTTATAGTTATATCCAGAGCAATTCTCTGTTATTCAATAGAAACAGCTTGGAGGAGGTGAGTTAGATTGCATTTAAAGAAGAAAGAGAGGAAGGAAAATATTAAGCAAAGACATTTGATAAGGGATAGCTAAAGTCTGGGACTCTCGATATTTTTCAGTAAATAAGCTATTTAGCACAGTTGAGACTGCATATTCTTAAAGGACATGAACATACGAGTGACTATTATTGAGCTCAGAAGCTGAAATAATGATGTCAAGGTCATACACTTGATCCTCACATTGGACAGTTTGCATCGTATGTACATAGGAACATCCTCTTTTATAACCAGAGATCCCATTCTTAACTGGCCATCTTAAAATGCCCAAGGTAGTCATTATCTCCATGGTAGTAACAATGATAAATGCTATATTTTGAACAATAGCTATGTGCTAGTCCCAACTGTTCCCCACTCCAGTACTCTTGCCTGGAAAATCCCATGGACGGAGGAGCCTGGTGGGCTGCAGTCCATGGGGTCGCTAAAGAGTCAGACACAACTGAGCGACTTCACTTTCCCTTTTCAATTTCATGCATTGGAGAAGGAAATGGCAACCCACTCCAGTGTTCTTGCCTGGAGAATCCCAGGGACGGCAGAGCCTGGTGGGCTGCCATCTATGGGGTCGCACAGAGTCGGACACGACTGAAGCGAATCAGCAGCAGCAGCAGCAGTCACAACTGTAGATAGTTAATATAAATTATTTCATTCAGCCATAATGATATCATCCAAGGTAGATATTTAATAGATTGGAAAATAAAGGTAGAGAAGAAAAAAAAAAAAACTTGCCCTTTTCAAGACTGCCTTGTCAGTAATTAGCCGATACAAGCTTTGAACTCAGATCTGTCTGATTACAGCAAAAGCCCACTACTGCTATTTCACAGAGTAGAATACACGACACTGTGACTCTCTTGTATGGCAAAGATACAAATAAAAAGTCTAAGGGCATGCATTTCTTGTACTGGATTAGTGTCATAATCTCCTATACTAAGAATAACAGATTTTATGCCCACCCTCTTCTAAATGTATATTGATAACCCTATAGTTCCACAAGTGGCCAAATACACAATGTACCTTTAAAAATCCCTTAACAAATCAACCCCTGTCCAGGCAAATTAAAATGAAATACATGATATATGTGCTAAGGAACAAAAATTCTCTTAAGTTGATTTTCGCACTCGAACAAAAATGATTTAGCAAACTCTAAATAGAGCACAGGGACTGAAAACACCCACATGTGTCTGCACATGCGTTACTCATACAATATATACAGTGTGTATGGCCAACGGGACCAAAATAGGGCTGCAATTCCTTCAAGAAATTCTAGGAAGTCCATAAACTATATGGATAAAATTGTCTCAAGAGAAATGAATACAGCATTCCTAAAGTCACAAGTAGATGAAGCCCACAGCATAATTAAAGACTCATACAGATTTTTGTTTTTTAAAGTTCTTAATGATGTAATGTTTTATTACTCATTACATTAATAAATGTTAATGAATCACACACTATGTTGGTCATTAGGACTAGGGTATTGAACAAAAAATAGCCATGATATTTTTCCTCACTGATCTTTAAAGTATAGTAGGAAAGGAAAGATCAAAGATTGTAAAATTACAAAGTTACCATACAACTCAACTCCATGGATACCAGTAGGGTATCCATATAGAGAGATAAGAGGTGGAGGTTGTTCAGGGAACATTTCATTGAAGAAGTGACATCTGAACTGAGACCTGAATGTTAAACGATGCTTGGTCCTTGGAAGAAAAGCTATGACAAATCTAGATAGCTTATTAAAAAGCAGAGACATCACTTTGCCAACAAAGGTCTGTACAGTCAAAGCTATGGTTTTTCCAGTAGTCATGAATGGATGTGAAGAGTTGGACCATAAAGAAGGCTGAGCACCAAAGAAGTGATGCTTTTGAATTGTAGTGCTGGAGAAGACTCTTGAGAGTTCCTTGGACAGCAAGGAGATCATCAACCCTGAATATTCATTCATTGGAAAGACTGATGCTGAAATGCCAATACTTTGGCCACCTGATGTGAAAAGCTAACTGATATATTGGAAAAGACTCTGATGCTGGGAAAGATTGAGAGCTAGAGGAAAAGGGAGTGACAGAGGATGAGATGGTCGGGTGGCATAACTGACTCAACAGACATGAGTTTGAGTGAACTCAGGAACATAGTGAAGGACAAGGAAGCCTGGCATGCTGCAGTTCATGAGGTCACAGAGAGTCGGACACGACTTAGTGACTGAAAAACAACAACCAGGCAAAGCTAAGAGAACAATATTTTAAAATGCAAGGTGCTAGAGAGAGCAATGGCACCCCACTCCAGCACTCTTGCCTGGAAAGTCCCATGGACGGAGGAGCCTGGTGGGCCGCAGTCCATGGGGTCGCTAAGAGTCGGACACGACTGAGCGACTTCACTTTCACTTTTCACTTTCATGCATTGGAGAAGGAAATGGCAACCCACTCCAGTGTTCTTGCCTGGAGAGTCCCAGGGACGGGGGAGCCTGGTGGGCTGCCGTCTACGGGGTCGCACAGAGTCAGACACAACTGAAGCGACTTAGCAGCAGCAGCAGCAGAGAGAGCATGGTCAGCTTGAGCACCTGTAACAAATCTATTGGTTGCAGCTTAGAGTAGGAAAGTGACCTTGGTAGAGTTGATACCAGAGAGACAAGTAGGAACAACACCACACAAGGCTTTATGGTTCAAGTTTAGAATTTTAGTTTCTTCCGTGAACAGTGTTAAACTAGCAGAGAACTACAAGCACAACAGATTGTTGTAAGGAAATAACAGTATTAGTCTCTGATATTCCCAACATTGTAGGCATTTTAGACATCTTCCAAATATCAGAGGCTGTTAATATAATTTAGAAACTAATAAAACAAAAGTAGAAATTGAAAGTGTAATAAAAACAAAGGAGATTTGAAGTAGACATCGGGGAGTGGGGGAAGAATGTATTCGTCTAACTATAGTCAGAATGAACAGCATCACTGGTTTTTAACTGCAATTTCTGTTGTCTAAGTTTACTTGAAAAATTAAGTGTTGTTATTACTAAACAAAAACTACAGTGCTGAATATGCATCAGTATTCCTCGGTGAACTGTCTCTATGCAGGTAAACAATTATGCAGGAATAGGATTCAAAAGTTCTAGTATCTTTAAATCTCTTCAGACATCATTTTAACTTTTGCATGATAAAAACATCTCCCATCACAATTAGGCTGAAAAGCTTACGACTGTACTTAGCTGGAAGTCAGGGAGCCTTTGACAGCTTTGCCTGACTTTTCTCAATGAGTTCTGACAGATTTTGACTTGCAGAATCTGTCACCTTTTTTCACAACTTCGGAGACTGAGATTTTGATCTGCAATTGACCCTGGGCCTTAGTTATTTTTAGGCTTCAAGTTCTTCAAGCTCACTTATCTTTTATTCTGCTGGGGCCAAGATAAAGGTTATATATTTGAGGGCTGTGTCTAATTTTCTCATAGGGGCTTTTTTTAACATCTAGCATGAACTCAGTGTTCATGATTATTCAAATATAAATTATTCTTCATATTAAAATACATATTTTGGGGGCACATCTTTCAGTATCTGAACAAGAAATTTAAAACAGGAAAAAAGTCGATATATGTAGTATAAACATATAAATGAAAATCAATCATAAATACTAAGATAGTTGAATAAACACATGTCCAGGTAAGACACTAATGTAAACATAAAATATTTGCTTCCTCCCAGTAAACTTTTAGGCTTGAGTTTAAAGCATTTTCTGTATATAAAGTTTACTTGTGAGTTATTATATTTCAGCACAGATAATATCACTTTTTGTTGTGGATCACTTTAAAATTCACACTACATAAATCATACACCGTCTGTTCATCCTCATATCGCCTATGAGTGTTTATAGATGAGGAAAGAAAACAAGAGAGGATGTGTTCCTGCTCTTAATATATTTGGACTGTCAGCCCACATCTTCTGATTTACTGTTATAGTTTCCAACATGATACACTGCTACAGACTCTGCTTTCAAAAATGTATTTCTTTTGAACTTAGTAAACACATTAAGAAAATAATTTTTAAAAAATGGGAAGCTGAAAACCTGAAGACTAATACTCTCAATAGTTGCTTCAGACTGTTAGAAATCATTATTCTCTGTTAGACATCAATACTGTGCATTGGAGGATAAGGCCTGTAGAAATCTGATAATATTAGCCAAATGCAAATTAGATTATTCCCTTGCTGCTCCAATTTATTAAATGCACAACAGATGATTTCATATTCTCAGTATTGGGAAATGGGCTTGTTAGCATTTCTGGCTCATATCACATGTATTATATGTCATCATGAAAAATCATTCAGTACCCATTACGAAAGTTTTCAACAATCAGAAATGTGATTTCTAAGTCAAGTTCAATGTAATTTCTGTCCCCAAAGACTGTTTGGATTAGTAATTTTGAAAAAAAAATAATCACCTGCTCCTCTGGTGTGATTAAAATCTCCTTTAATGATTTTGCATGATTTTCCATTGCCATTGCACACACCACAATGATCTTCCCTTGCAAGAGACCCTAATAAACCATCACAGCCAACTTTCTGCAACAAGAGAATAACAGTACATCATAAAGTGAGTTTCTTCTTTTTTAACGACTACTTCAGGACAAGCCTAGTCTACAATCTTGACATATCTATTTGACGAACTAGTAAAGCTCCACCTTCGCTAATATAGCAAGCTCATATCAAATAATATCATTTGTAAAGTGACCAAATAGTAGGGCAGTGATCAAACTATATTTTCCTATATTAAAACTTAAATGACATCCTAAAGTAATTTGGAAAACTCTTATTGAGACAAATACAATTTACATAAATCCCAAAAGAAATCACATTTCTACTAAATGTAACATGATTGATCAAATTCATTCTACTCAGCATAGAACAGATGGGTTTTACCGTATGGTTGGCTTTACTCCTAAAGAGGCTGCTGAATAAATGCTGAATATTAACTTGTGCAAACCAAACATAAATGTTTATACTCATCACAGTTCCTGAATAAATGTCTATTCTCTGCCTTCTTTGGAATCTTAACACAAGTGAGCAAGAATTGCTTATAACCTATGGTTGATGTAAGAAAATATTAACAGTGGGATAATTAATTTTATATGTTCCCAGAAGAACTATGTTAACTATGCATCTTCTTAGATTAAAATATAGACTCTTTTCTAGTGAATAATGTGGGTCTCCCACTGATATTCAGAAAAGATGACATTTACTCAAAGGGTAGAAGTTAATATGTTGGTGGTAGCTGAAATAAATGGTAGAATTATACCATTACCCCTGATCAAGAAGCAGCTGCAAAACTGACTGCAATACATCCATTTATAACAAGTTACAATTACTTATATAAAATTTTAAAATATCAGATAAAACAGAAACAAAACTAGGGTCTTTTTCTGTGGTTGGTGTTGGGTGGGGGAAGAAGCAGATTAGAAAACACAGCTGCAGGATGAATAGCCTGAAAAACCAAAAATCACATTAAACCTGCATAAAAAGGTATCCTTTCTTTTTGTCAAGGGGGGTATATCAGTGTCAAGAAGTAGATAAAGCAATGCAGTACTGGAGAACTCTGATCAGTGAATCAAAGCTTATCTGGGAAGAAACAGAGAGAATGATTCTGGATGAAAGAGGTGGCCACCACAGGAAATTCTCAAAATACAACAAAGCCATGGGAAGCGTTCACTAAGCAAGAGCCATGAGAAAATCAGAGACTCCCAGGGTTACAAATCTCTCCCTCATGTACAAATGAGGAGAAAATTGAGAGTTGATAGTGGTTTTGAAATGATAGAAAGCACCTTTATTACTCTATCTGTAGCATCTAGCTTCTTTCTTGGTAAATACAATAAACTCAATAAATAGTAGTTAAATTATCGAATAAATGAGTACCTAGTTGTCTGCTAGCTTTTTGTAACCCTTGTAACTGGGACAGTATGTGTTTCTAAAACCTAAAATAAAAGGCAGGGATAGACATCATGTCATGGCTCAATAACCACGTATATTTAAAGTAAGGATGAAAAAATTCACATTTTGGAATCAGTAGTCTCAAGTAGCCACACTTTTCAAAATATGCCCACATAACTCCAAAAACTGAGGATGAATGTTTTGGAAAAGACAACACTGTTTAACCGGTGGTAGGTGCCTGAAGTACCACTGGTAGCTGAAGATAGGAGAATACCACAATAATATAGAGGACAGCTTTCTCTATGCTTTTCCAGAATATAAACGGCAGGCAGGCCAACTGGGTCACCAGGAGAAAGCTGTCTATTTTTCAATTGCTCTCCTTAGTCTACTCACCAAGTTTAGAAATTTACTTTCAACTTCAGTGTATATTTTAGGATAAAACAAAACACTCCAGCCAGAATGGTGAAGTATTCCAAAGCTATCAGAAGTCACAATCCACTTCACAGAACTTTAAGTACAATCATCAGACTCACATAACACTTACACAGAATTTTGTGTTGTTGTTGCTGCTATTTTAATGTCTAGTTAGGGACTCTATAAAAGGTCTGGCTTACACAATACTGTTAAGTGAAAAGCATAGCAATGTAAGCTATTGTATTTGGCATATAGTTGGAAAAATAATTTTCTTTGAAAAATAAACTCATTTAAGTCAGACAAATCTGACGTTTACATAAAATGATGAAATAAAGATGAAAGTTTTAACTGTACAACTTAGAGCTCTGAAAACCAAGTGTTTATAGGTAAATAATTACAATGATTTTTAAACAATTGAAAAATATTTTCCAGGCTACTGCCATATTCTGTTAAAGAATAAAGGAAATTAATATGTAATTATAAGACTGTTTCTTATATCCAATTATACTGCATGATTCTATGCTTTAAATATTATAGCATGCTGGCAAAACAAAGAATCTAAGAGTTGGTAAAACATTTAAGTTTCAGACTGTTTCCAAGTTTTTACCCAGAAGTCTATATACTTCTACTGGACCACGGAAGGATCAATCCATAGTTTGTAATTGTTTTCAAATTTTGGTGTGTGTGTGTGCTTGTGTGGTCTGGCATGCATTTTTAGAGGAAGAAACCAAAACTTTTATCAAATTCTCAAAGGAGTGTATTACACAAAAAGTCAATGATCACTGGCCTATTTCATTTTACAGATTAGTTAATGAATGCACACATATTTTAAGTGATTTTCCCAAGAATATAGTTTCCTAGTGGCTGCCATGGATTCTGAGTGTTGCTCTACTCAGAGACCTCTCTCATTTCCCTCAGAGACCTCTCTCATTACTAAGGGATGCACATTCTCCTCCCACCTCTGGGAAATGTATCAGTTTATGCCTCTTAACCTTCATCCCTGTTAAGAAAATGCCTAGCCTAAAGAAAATGGCCTTTCCCAAGGTCATAGTCCCCTCATCCCTTGGGACAGTTTGTATCCAAACACTAGTAGACAATAGGGGTTACAAAGGTCTGGTTTTCTCTCCCTGGATGGAGACAATGTTGAAGAGCCATCCCAACTACATGAAGCTAGCTATGAAGCTAGCTGAGGTCTTGTGACTGCCAGCCCAATTGCTCCCTGTGCTTCTTCCCCCTCTATATACACATTGATCATGAAAACACTTGGCATTAAATTTCCTGCATATTTATCATCCGGGGAAGGCAACTGTGATAGTGGCAGACCTGTAACTGGCAAAATTCAGAGCTTTAGCCATTGATCTTTCCACTATGCTATTTATTTGAACAGAATGACTACTTTTCTAATGACAAAGAAGAGCACATAGATGCATATAACAGATGGAGATTATTTTTAAAAAGAAAACAAAAAGACAAATGACATGGTTAAGTACAACAAAAATGAATATACATTTAAAAATCAGCTGATATAAGAATGTAGATAATATTTTAACATTAATGAATAATAAGACTAACTTTATAGGTTTTTGCCACATGGCTCAGTCTTGGACACAAGACATGGAGAAGTGGAGTGCTTGAGTCTTTGGTCTGGAATATTTTGACATAAAAGGTCCAAAGTGTCATAATTTCAGGCCTGTAATATGTACTTTATTGAATATGTCAGATTCTTTCAACTAGAAATGTACATTATAGATTTTCCAGTCTGAACCCTTCACTATACAGATTAAACAATGGACTTCAAAGTTGATCAGACTTGCTGAAGATCACAGTTGAGGCAGGACTACATTAAAATCTTTTGAATCTTAGTACAGAGCTTTCCACCATACTGTGCAGCTGCTCCAAGGTACCCCAAGCCTCCCTCAGTGCAGACCCTCGCCCTTTTGGAAAGTCTTACCTGACACCTGCCATTTGCACAGACATCTAATCCCTGATACCCACAAGAAGTTCCATCCAACACTTTTTCTGATAGAAGAATAGGCTGTTCTTTTCCAACAGGAGAACAAAACAAGGCACATGGCTTTTCTACAGAGAGGATAAAAGGAAATGAACAAAAGTCGATCCATAAATATTTTTATTTCAAGCTTTATTTTTCAAAATAGTTTTGAGTAAAAAATATAATATGTTAAATAAGTAATGTACTACTAGAGTAGATAATACTAGAGAGTTATTATGAATAGTAAATGAGATGATGCCTGGGGGAAAAACAGGTATCCAATGAATATTAACCTCCTTCTTAAGAATTGTGTCTTCAAATTATTTTTAAGTATATCACTTACTATTTTTGGCACTAAACCTCTACTACACACAGACCAAGGATTCTTTGTGAAAAATATTTTGCACACTCCCAAATTCTGCTTATATCTTTTGGCATGAACCCCTTTTAATTATAAGAACATATGCAATTTCTGCTTATTTAATATTTATTTATTCACGAAGCTTTTCTTGATGTCTTACTTCTAAATTCTAATACACTAATTTTCAATCCTATGTATTTGGCATTTCTAAGAGAAAAATTACTAAAGGGAGAAAGAAGAGCTTCTAAGATGAACAGTTCTTATAAGATTTTCCATTGTGAGGATATTTAGAAATGCAATAAAATCCCATGAGAACATGCACTAGAATGTCCAAGTGCTGAAGTGCTAGCTAGCAGTCAACCCTCTTTATTGTTTACTCAGAAAGCATGTTGGGATGTATGATGACTAGGGTGAGACTTACTGTTCTAGGTAAAGAATTCGTGAATGGCTAGCAATCTTCCTCAGAGCTTCCTTAAGCAATAAAGGAGGGTGATTAGAGTCAAAAAACTTGACTTCCAGGCTCAGTCAAAGACTGGCATAATATTTTTTAAAGTGCTGTTTCTATTTCTAAGTATTCTGCAGAGGAGATGTAGTATTTGGTAACACCAGTAGTAAGATTATCCAAATCTGAAACTTCAGAGCAATTTCCAGGCTACATTACTACTCTATTGGCTTGACACCAGTCAGGCCCTTTACTGTTTATTAAGCTCATATAAATAGAATGGAAAATAGTTTACAGTCTCTGACACTGATCTTCGCTTATGTCTTCAGTAAAGTTCCACGTATGCTGATGGGATTCTATAAATACCAAATAACAGCCAGAGGCATGGAACAGGGTATCACTTGGCAAAGAGAAGACAGACAGTTAAATGAGCCTTCAGAATTGAACATTTCAAACAGTTTTCACATGTGGCTTCTGAATACTGCTCTGAACAATTTTGGGGAGTTGGAACACGGCCTTTAATGTGCATGGTTTTGAAATTTTCCTTTAAGATGCCATTATAAGCTGCAATAAAGCATTTCAATGTGCTCTCACACCTCAAAGTAGGTTATGTTTATTCAATGACTGCTTACTATGTCATATCTTTGGACTTAAAAACAGCTGCTGTAATTGTAACACTTTAATACTGGTATGTGTGTGTGTGTATATATATATAAAATTCTCTTTCTGGAGTCTTCATTGAAGAGAGTAGCAAACCAGAAATATGAATAATGTCGAAAGGAATTAGTCTAAAAAATTTCATTCACATTCTAAGCATGAAATCAGATAAAAAATCTTTGTATTTCTCCTTTTACAACATACTGTCAATTCACTGTACTTACTTTAGCTTTATAGATGACATAAACATTTGATACCAATCTTCCTTCCTGGAGTGTACCCTTGAGATTGTGACATTATAGTGATCCATGTAACATGCCAGTACTTGGCAGGCAGGCTCTGTCTTGATTTAAGAGATCAACCCTTTCCAAGATATGCATTAAACATGGGTATCAGCCAAATTTCAGCACAGAGCATGCAAAATACCTGAATGCTAAAGCTATGCATCTTTTTTTGTTCCTCTAAAAATAAATGTTCACTATGGCATTGATACCTTATAATATTCTCCTAGCCAGAGATTCATGTATTAACAGAAATAGCCACTTCCATTCTCAAGTGCCAAAAACTTGGGCATTTTTATAAGACCTATATATTTCATTTTGTTCCATACTGCTCTAATACATAAGTACTATTATGTATTTTATTTACCATAGATGACTGATGTGTTTGATTAGTACATTTTGCAAAATTATCAAAAGTGTTACCCTGCTAATGATATAAGTATCTATTATAGATCATTCTGATGATAAACAACACTTTATAAGAGCTTTGATATTTTAAATTGATCCTCAAACAACTTTGATTTTTTTTTTTTTTTTTTTTGCTGCACTACTTGGCTTATGGGAATCTTAGCTCCCCAACCAGGGACTGAATTCATGTCCCATGCAGTGGAAGTTCAGAGTCCTAACTACTGGACCACCAGGGAATTCCCCCTCGGCCCCTACCTTTTTTTTTTTTTTTTTAATCTGGAGGGAAACTGTTTATTTCTTATTTTACATGAGAAAACAGGTTTCAAATTAATTAAATATTATCAAATCACACAGCTACTTAGAGGCAGAGATAGGATTAACCCAAGATCAGATGATGACTTTCATGAATTGTCATACTGACTTTATTTTTACAAAGAAAAATACTGTTGGGCTGGCCAAAAAGTTTGTTCAGGGAAAAAGAATGAACTTTTTGGTCAACCCAAGATATTTAAATATTTTGCAGCAAATATTCATCAGAAGCTTAATAACTGCCAGACAGTACACTAGGCACAAACAACAGTGGGAATAGAGACATTTAAATCTGCAACAACATGGTCTGCTGGAGTACCTGGAAGGGGTATATACATATCCAACATTGAAGACCAAGGGTATTCTTTTTTTTCCTGGAGTATTTGACATAGCCTGAGTCCAAAAAATCAGTAGAAGTTTTCAAGGTAAATAAAAGGGGAAAGAGGTTAAAGCGTGAGAAAGAAAGGATATCATGCCAAGAAACTTGCATGTTTACAGGTCCAGAAATAAGAAAACATGACGTATACGAGGGATGAAATGAAATTCAGCCTGGCTGTGCTGGAGGTGGAAGTGAGGCCAGAGAAGTTAAAGTGGACAGGCCACAAGAACGGCCTTCTGAACCAGGCAATAAAGTTTGGGACTGGTCCTGACAGCAACGGGACTCATGGAAGGGTACTCACTGGCACACCGACCAACAGTTCTGGCCTTCAAAAAGGCCAGCCGGGCTGAAATGAGGAGTAGGAGCTGGAGGAGGGTCAGAGAAACAGTAAGAAAGCTGTTTGAAGAATCCAGGTCAGAGATGGTGCAGTCATGAACAAAGATGCTGGCAAACAAAGAGAAGTTTGGACAAATAGGGTTTGCTTATTGATCACAGGCAGATGGAGATTGAAGCCGAAAGATTCTGGCTTAGCTTGGTAAGGAGGCAAATCATGATGTTATCCTCCATGAGAGAGAACAGTAAGAGGAGCAGATGGTGGGAGTGAGAGACAGGAATGGAGGAAGGGATATGTTCAACATGAATCATGTTGAGTTAGAGATGAACGGGATGCTAAATGAGAAGTTCAGGCAACATAGAGTTAAACAGCTAAGGAGCTCAGGACAGACAGATCTGGTTGGAGATAAATGCCTGTGTTCCTTTAGCATTTGGATGATAAATAAAACCTAGTGAATAAGTAAGATCATTCCAAGAGGAACATTCAGTGAGAAGAGGGACCAGGATAGGTCACTTCCCATAAGAGACACTATTTTTTCACTTAATATTTATTGTCTACTCTGTGCAGGCACTGTTTACAGAGCTAAAGACAGAGAAATGCATAGCTCTTACAATCACTATTGGGGGAGCAAAACATTGGAAAAGACTCTGATGCTGGGAGGGATTGGGGGGCAGGAGGAGAAGGGGATGACAGAGGATGAGATGGCATCACCGACTCAACAGACGTGAGTTTGAGTGAACTCCGGGAGCTGGTGATGGACAGGGAGGCCTGGCGTGCTGCGATTCATGGGGTTGCAAAGAGTCGGACATGACTGAGTGACTGAAATGAACTGAAACTAATAAAATGAATATAATAACAGATCACTATAACTTATGTGAAAAAAAGAAAAAGGCAGGGTATTGAAAGGTATTGAGTCAGTATTTAAGAAAAGACCAGAAGGAGTCGCCAGCAAAAGCAATACTTTCCAAGACACAAAGACAGAAAAGCCCTGGACTGATTCTGGGGAGAGCAGGGGAGCCAGTGTGGGTGGAAGGGTGTGATGGTCAGTGTGGATGAAGCAAGAGTATAACAGGAAGCCAGGGAGGAAGGCCCTCATAGGCTATTAGAAGGAATTTGGACCTATAGTGAGTTGGGAAAACTCATTCTGTTGCCTTCAGAATGCAAGAATAACGTGACATGACTGATATTTTAAATGTATCCTTCTGGCTATGATTGAGACTGAAGGAGATATGGGGACATAAACATAAAGACCAGTTAGACGACCAGTATAAACACACAGGTAAGACACAGTGGCTTATATCAGGGGGTCAGGTCTGGAGGTACTGGGCAATCATTAGATTCTGTATGTATATTAAAGATAGGGATAATGTGACTTTACTGATATTTCAAAGGCATAGTAAAAGAGAACGTAAAGGAAAGGGAGGACTCCAAAGTCTGTGGTCAAAGCATCTGTGAACACAGAATTCAGTTCAGTTCAGTCGCTCAGTCGTGTCCAACTCTTTGCGACCCTATGAATCGCAGCACCTCAGGAATACAGAATTAACTTTTATTAAAAGGATGGTGGGACCAGAAGACTGTGTTATTATTTTCGCTCAACTGAAGAAATGGTACATTTAGAGGCTATGTGTTGGGGAAGAAAGCAGGATATGTTTGAAGCAGTAGAACAAGGGCAGTGTTTGGAGCGCAAAGAGAAAGAGAGTGAGGTCTTAGATGAGGCAGGAGACAAGAGAAGGAATCAGACAAAGGAAGGTCCTGCTGAGCATGTCATGTTGTGCAATTTGGTCTTTACCTGAAGGGTTATCGGAAGGCTCTGAAATGCTTAAGGTGGGAAAGCAAGATGAACCAATCTGCATTTTATATAAAGATCTCTAGTTGGGGGCTTCCCAGGTGGCTCAATGGTAAAGAATCCATCTGGTAATGCAGGAGATGCTAGAGACTCAGGTGGGATCCCTGAGTTGGGAAGATCCCCTGGAGAAGGAAACAGGAACTCACTCCAGTATTCTTGCCTGGGAAAACCCATGGACAGACAAGCCTGGTGGGCTACACAGTAGTCCATAGGGTCACAAAGAGTCAGACACGACTGAGCAACTGAGCATTAGTCCTACCTTGTGCTACCCCTTTATAGGAACCTTGATCCCTCTCACACCACCACCCCCAACTCCTGGCAACGGCTGATCTGTTCTCCATCTCTATACTATTGTGATTTCAAGAATGTTATAAAAAAGGAATCATACAGCATGTGGCATTTTGAGATTGGCTTGTCTACTCTGCATAACGTTCTAACATCCACCAGGTCACTGCATACGTTAACAGTGTGTTCCTTGTACTGCTGTGTAACATCCTACGGCACGGATAAACCTTCATTTGCTAATCCTGCAAACTCAGACACTTTTTGATTGCTTCAAGTTTCTGGCTATTGAAAATAAAACTGCTATGTGCATTCGTGTACAGCATTTTCTTGTGGTTGTAAATTTTTATTTCTCCGAAATAAATAACCATGACTGCGTTTTCTAACGTGCATGCTTTGTTATTTGAGACACTGCCAAGCTAATTTTCAGAGCAGCTGCACCATTTTACCTTACCAGCAAAGCATGAGAGATCGTTTCTTTTCATCCTAACGAGCATTTTGTACTGTCACCCTTTTAAAATTGTTTGTGTATAATAATACCTCTATCTTTAAAAAATATATTTTTGGTTAGTGCTTGTGGTTATTATATGTCACAAAAGTGAAAGTGTTAGTCACTCAGTCAATTCCAACTCTTTGTGACCCTATGGACTGTAACCCACCAGGCTCCTCTGTCCATGGGACTCTCTGGGCTAGAATACTGGAGTGGGTTGCCATGCCCTCCTCCAGGGGATCTTCCTGACCCAGGGATTGAATGTGGGCCTCTTATGTTGCAGGCAGATTCTTTGCCATCCTAGGCATGTCATAAAGGCAGAAAAAGCAGAGTTTTGAAATACCTATAATATAAACTACAAAACAACATTTACCATTATTGTAAACCACTTTGCAAACCTAGACTTCTGCTTAATTAAGACGGTGGCGATCTGGTTGGTCATACCTTCATCCATGACAGCGTGCCACTGAAGTACATGCTTTGGGTACGAAGTTCTA
Source organism: Redunca redunca (assembly GCA_006410935.1). NCBI lineage: Eukaryota > Metazoa > Chordata > Mammalia > Artiodactyla > Bovidae > Redunca > Redunca redunca. The sequence continues at coordinate 233,195 of SJYQ01004156.1, forward strand.
ACACTATAGGCCTGACATTGCCAGTCTCTGAATCCAGGCAAACCTGCAGGACAAGGTGGATTCTCACATATTCTGTATTGTTTTCTGGGACCATTACAATCCCTTGCTTCAGAACCTAGCCTAGAAAAGATAGTACAAATAATCAATTTTATCTTATTTTATATTAACTACTCATTTTAAAAAAATCAAAAGGCATTGTATTAATAAGGGATAATCCTTTCTATTAAATCTACTTTTGAAAATGTGGACAGATTAAATGATTAGTAACAGTAGGAAATCCATATGCTTATTTAAAAATGTGTATTTTTTTCTAATCTTTGATCCATTTAATTTCCAAAATATAGGAGAAACAAAAGTCTGTTTGCTATGAAAATGATATAGTAGGGTAAAGGACAGAAGCTGGGGGCAAAATACACTCCCATTGAGGAAGGTAGCCAAGAAATTCCAAGGAGATACTTCTAAGGTTTTCACACACATTTTAAAAACTCATTTGCTGAGGAATTGGGCCACGGAACCCATACCAAAGTCAAAGCATAAAATGGAAATGACTTTCGCACACATTTCCTAGGCTCACACTAGGAATGATGGAGCCAAACAAACTGATCTTGGATGCTCCCTGTCTGTACACATGCTCAGCAGGGTTTCCCTTCTCATCATTCTCAGCTTGTACTGACATTCATGCCGCCCTCTTTCCCTCTGTTTCTGAAGTCCTCTCAGCTACTGGTCCCTCTTACAGATCTTTTAAACGGTGACATACTTTTCCTAACATGTCTCCCTGCTTGGGTCAACACAGTTTTTTATTTGATTTATTCTCAAGAAAACCACCTGTGTAGTGAGTAACTATTTGCTCTTAGGAGGGTTGGTCTTATTTTCTTCTTCAAAGGGAGTTCTTTTACAAAATAATTTGAGACTTCTGCCTTCCAAAGTGGACTGGGTTCGAAGAAGTGTCTTTGGTCCCTGACATGGTTTATCAGTAAAACCTTTTTATTTCGCACTTGAAGAAAACAATGCCCTCCCCCAATCCAGGAATGTTGCGTTTACCCAGGACACTTGCGCTCTCGACTGCTGATCCCAGAACTGCAGGTTCGGCTACAGGGACTCCACATGCTCCACTCTCCAGCCGCAAGTCCAGGCGCTGCGGTCCTGCTGGCACACTCTCCAGCCTTACACCACTATTCCAAAAGTTATGTCTTAGGTGAACAGATCAGGGCACAACGGAAAATCATTCACTGGCCTATCGAGTCACTGGAATTGCGATTAAATCAGGTCAGCTAAAGCCCCAGACGTGTGGAATTGAAAAAGACCAAAAATTAGTTGGCACATGCTTAATGTCACAGTAATAATGCACTGGTCCAGTTCTCCCAGCTCTCATGTGAGGTCACCCAGTCTTGTCATAAAAATAGGACACGGGTATTTGTATTATAGCCCTGAGAATTCAGTGCTTGTGACAGAGACAGGGCGAATGGTGGAGTGGGAGTTGTACAGCCAGGGAAGAAAAACTAACATGCTCTAGGAAAAACAATAATAGAGAAGAACAAAAAATAGGTTCATATTTTGTAGGTAAGATATAAATGTAGGTATTATAAATGGAGGTGAATATATCAATGGTAGGTAAGATATAAATGTCTTTGACGAGAATGAAGCAGACATTTTAGCAAATCCAGCCATTTTTATTTGAAGTATCAGTGTTTCAGGGTACTCTATCTCTCCTTGTAATTAGAAACAAAGCTTATGACTCACTTTTCGCACTTTCATTTACATTGCTTTTTCTTTTGTTTTTCCTAAGTTTCCGTCATGAGAAAGACAGCAATGACAGAAGAGAAAGGAATGTGTTCATTTTCTTTTTTATATTTATTTTATCATTAATTTTAAACAAAAGCAGCCAAAGAATTTTTTTTTTTTTGGTGGTCACTGAGGAATAGTTGCCAGAATTTGATGGAGAGATTATTATAATTTCTTTTTTTTTCAAAGTCGCTCAGTCACATTCAACTCTTTGCGACTCCATGGACTATTCAGATGATGGATCCTCCAGGCCAGAATTCTGGAGTGGGTAGCCTTTCCCTTCTCCAGGGGAACTTCCCAACCCAGGGATGGAAGCCAGGTCTCCTGCATTGCAGGCAGATCCTTTACCAGCTGAGTCACAACAATTTCTCTTATTCCTGGAAAATTAGGTCTATCATGATCACAGCAAAGATATTAAAGGTAAAAATTAACTGAACAAAACCATGTTGGAAGTAATAAGATTTAAAAATTTAGATAAGTGATTGTATAATGACAAGGGTTGAGCAAGATGATCATACTAGTTCTGAACAAATTTCTGTACCAGTGGCAACATGATTTATAAGGGATTGTGAAGAAATCATACCAGTTCTGTGATCCTCAGTTTTCCCATCTCAAAATGTGAATGAAAATCATATATAACTAATAGACTTAGCAGAGGTTGAATGAAACCAAGCACAATGCATAGCCCATACTGTTGCTGCTAAGTCACTTCAGTCGTGTCCGACTCTGTGCGACCCCATAGATGGCAGCCCACCAGGCTCCCCCATCCCTGGGATTCTCCAGGCAAGAACACTGGAGTGGGTTGCCACTTCCTTCTCCAAAGCATGAAAGTGAAAAGTGAAAGTGAAGTCACTCAGTCGTATCCGACTCTTAGTGACCCCATGGACTGCATCCTACCAGGCTCCTCCATCCATGGGATTTTCCAGGCAAGAGTACTGGAGTCAGGTGCCATTGCCTTCTCCCATACTGATGATTTAATAAAGATTAACCAAAATAAAAATACTAATAACACCAAATTATATATCATTATATTAATTTTATCAATGTTTCCATAAATCTCACCAAAATTCTATTATGATTTTAATTGATCTGTTTCTTTAAAACTTATTTTGAAAATATGTGTTTAAATGCTGTTTTTAGAAGAATTTATAAAACTATGCTACAAAGTTTTGTGTGAGCCCAGTTAGTCCTTTTTGTATGGAATAAATAGTTCCTGAAGATTTTCTCTAATAATGTCAAATTTAAGGAACTCTACTCAGTACTTTGTAATGACCTATGAGGGGAACCGAATCTAAAAAAGAATATATACATGTATATGTAATAACTGAATCACTTTACTGTATACATGAAACTAAAACAACATTATAAATCAACTATATTTCAATAAAATTAAAACAAAATTCAATCTATTTCAGATTCAAAGAGTTTTACATCCAGGCTTGGGAAGAAACAAAACAAAACCTCAATAATTCAGAGTATAACGACATACTAAGTTTGACATTAAATAAACTGAGATTTTTGTAGGAAGATTCAGCCTGAATATTGTAAAAGGGGGAAATAACAAACCTTGTGAAAACTCTGAAATAACTTACTGGTTTTAGGGATTTAATGATGTTGTGCCATTCATAGAGGGGGAAAAAAAAAAACAAACCTCAAAGTGAATCCCGCCAAACTTCAATTGGTCTAATAGATTTGACCTACATGAAGGGCATTTATTTTTACCCCCCAAGTGCATATCACAGCTCCTCACCCATTTAGTGGTAAGCTGGCATTGAAAGGCTGGGCTACAGTTCACAGTGAACTAAAAATATTCTGCGAAAGATCCAGACCTAGACTTGCATGTCATTTAAACTAGTCATGTCTGGCAGATGAAGAGAAACAAACAGATATACAAGCGAAATTTGCATCCTGAAATTGGTGAAATTCAAAGAAAGCATAGTATAATAATTAAAGTCCATTAACTTCAGATAACCAACTCTCTGGGTGAAACTATGGAAAACCTGCTTTTGTGTCTTCCAGGTGGAGCTTTGTTTCAACACTGGGGAAAGTTATAAGTGTTTAATTATTATACAATATATTCTATTGGGTTTATATGTAAAATCCTAATGCTTTTCATGAATTTTCTAGTAGCATGTTTTGTTTCATTCCTATTTTTTAGTTTTAAAAAATACATTACACAAGGTTTAAAACACTCAAAATTTCTCATATTGAAATTTGAAATCTCAAATTGAAATTCAGTATAATCTATGAAAATGCTAAGGAAATTTATAATATAGATTCTTTCTGTAATAGTACATGACCTAAAAAAGTTTGACTATAATTCTATTCTCTCTAATTTCTATGTGAATATGCCTAGGAAGTTGAAGAAAACACCCAGTTGGAAGAGGTCCTTGAAAATGACAAAGGAAATATTATTGTCCAATTAAATCCTCTTGTATATATATATTGTTAGATGAAATAAGATGAAGAAGGCAATAAACTGTCTCCTTATGTAAATTTGTGACTAAGGATATTACAACCTTCATTTTTTCAATAAAGCATGATGATAATAATTTCATCACTTAAGAACTTGGGAAAGTAAATAATTAAAATATATTATGCAGCATCCTTCAAAACAGTCTAATATTTTAGTCACTTGGTATTTAGCTTTCCTTCTCCATCCTCTCATTCTCAGAAAATATTTCAAGTAAAAAACATACATTTCTTGATTTTAGTCAAATCATTTATCAACTCACAGACCTCTGTTAATATAAATGTATACACAGATGCCAGTATTAAAAAGAGAAAAGGAGAAGAAAGAAAACAGGCTGCTTTTAATCTGGAAAAGGCTGTGTATAAATAGTAGATAAATCCTTATCTCCAAAATCACTATGAATCATAAAATTCTTGTTGGAACCTTCTCAGACTTAATTATATACTCTTAGGTGAACTACATATACAGCTCAATTAACATCACTAGAGTGTAACACATTACAAAATTCTCAGTTTTGCTTCTCAGATTGCCATGTACTGAGCTAGCCGTGTTCAGCATGAGGCTGCAAGCATCCAAATATGTTAGCCCTATAGCCCTCAATTAGAGTGTTGGAAGCTATTTTCATGATGGCTCCTACAACAGCTGGAACAGATGGAGAGTTGAAGAAGCCCACATGGCCTGAGGAACCGAGAAGTTCATTAGTTATTTCAATATACAAAACATTACAGAACCACTGAGAATATCATTAGCACAATTATAGGGAAATGAAACATTTATTTTTAATGAATAATTACAAGTTTGATTGCTGGAAGAATAAGTTTATCTTAGAGAACTCAAGAATGCAATTTATTCTCATAAATATCGGAAGAAAAAAATAATAGAAAAATATTTAGGACACCAGATTATAAAAATGAACAGATTTTAAACTGCTAATGAAGAACTAAGTAAGACAAATGGACTGTGTGATGTGTGAAGATGTGTGGCTGAATATTTGGTTATCTCTGTTTATTACTGCTTTCGTGTTTCAGGGATGACGAAAATTATTGCTGGTGCAGAGTTTTATGACTCAAGCAATAAATTACTCAGCATAATACCATGAGGCTTGCCCAATATACACACATTATTGCACTTTTGTGTATAATTCAAAACAAATCCAAATTCTGACTCTCTGCATAAGCTCACAGAAAACACATTTGGCAGTCTGTAAACAACCGACTGATATTTCACAGAAGTTCTCTATCAAGGAACCATTTTCTTACTGATTGTATTGGGTGATAAAATATTTCTAGTCCTTTTTTATTATTTGGGCCTTAATTTGTACATTTTTGTTTTTCTCATTAAAGAAATCATAGAAGTAATAAATGACTACGGGCTTATGGCAAACAATCCAGAAATGTCAGGAGAAAAGTTGCATTCACCCCTAAGGTCAATTGTTTTATTCCATCCATCAATTCCAACTCTCTCCCAAGAGTTAACAACTAATTACAATTTGGAGTTTATGTGTTCAAACCACTTTCTATGAGTTTAAAAATACATAAACTCTGTGTGTATACTCACATTTGTACACAATCTTTTTTCCTAAATCTCAAATGGTACCATATAAAGCATGAATTTTTCTGACATGTCTCTATACTAACCACCATGCCTAGTAGATGTTTTCAAGTTAATACAGATATAACTACCTCGTTCTGTGAACAGCTACACTGGAACCATTCCTCTTCCAATGAATATTTTGTTTTTTTCTTATTTCTCACCACAGCAGGTGACATCCTCACATAAGTATATGTGTGTGTACATGCAAACATGCCTATATTTGTGCACACGTGTTAAGAACTTATTTAGGACACAATTCTAGAAGTGGAATTGCTGGATTTCCATTTCTGTCCATTTTTCAAGTGGATATGTTTTTAAACTAGCCATATAACTTTTTTCACTAAGTAATTCACCCCAGGCAATCTTTATGTTGTTGATTTGTTTTAAATCCAATGAAAATTCATAGTCTTCAGAGGCAAGTTTTCTGATCTTACATCTAATGAGTAAGTAATAGCTGTTCTACTTTCCCTTCATAGAATAAAAAATGGAAAATTATGTAAACTAGTATACTATATTTTGATTACATTAGCTTTAAGTTTATATGGGATCTAATTCCTTCATATTTGTAAAAGAAAATTAATTTTTATAGCAATTAAAATGATCTAGAAATATACACTAATAAATTTCCACAGCCTTATGAAACAATTTAACAACTTAAGACAGTCAAATGTTTACCAATCTCCTAAATGTTCATTAGAATATTTTATTCATGATGCTTGAAATGACAAGGAAAAATTACACTCAGTAGCTCTCCTAAGACAATACTTTATACTTTAAAAGATTAATTAGCTCTGAGAAATTTTACTATTTTTATTAATTTGTGAATACTTATATTTAAGTTTAATAGTAAAAATATTTAATTTTTGTTAAAGTAATACATATATCCAATTCTCCACACTGTTATAATCAACAATAAAAAATACAGCTGATATTTAAAAAACAGCCATGTGTTAAAATTGAAAACAGTGGAAATGCTGAAATTTTTATATATAATAAAAGTACTCCACTAGTGTTAAGATAGATACCTTTGTAACTGGCAGAAGAAAATATCTCACTGGTTATACTTATAGGAGAAATGTAAGTTTCTTCTTAAGTTTCACTTAGTAGTCTTAAACTTCAGATAGCACCACCAATAACTTACCTTACCAGTGTCACAATCAGTTCCATCCATTGGTGGATCTAGTTTGGTTTTGCATTCTTTCTCCCCTTCCACCTTGCACCACAACCCTGTGCAAATAACATGCTGAAAACAAGGGTATAATAACTATAAGGGGAAGGCATCACATTTTTGAGGTTAAGTCTATAAGGTTTGAGAGAGCAATTTTAAAAGAACATCGGAAATGATTTGAAGAAAATATCCTTTGAGTACCCTTAATATTAAACTTATACTTGAAATAGTCTATGGCTTATTTATAGTGCTGAGAAGACTCATATAAAGATGAAATGTTTCATAAATTTAACTATTTTAAAATTTCTTAACATAAAAACATGTATGATTATGCAAGATTAAGTAGCTTCAACAGAAAACTGTAAGCTAAAAATCATTATTTATACCACATTATATGAACCAACCTAGAAGAATCAAAGTAATGTGCCTATGGTCTGAATTTAATGCCTCCTATCTTAAAGTCTGTCCTCACTTATGCTTTGCTGTGTGCCACGTGCCATGTTAGTACTTCACTATTTCATTACATTGCCTTGGCCTCTGATGTGATACAGGGATTCTCAGTGGGCACATTTCCCATAACTGTTGTCAGTCAATTTTCCACAGTACGAATGCATCCTAGATACCCAGAATACATTTAACTTTTTCTAGGGAAAAGTTGAAGGAACAAACAAAAATACTGGGATAAAATAGCATAAACGGCAACACTGAAAGAAGAGAATTCTATAGTTATGGGAGCCCAGAGAGAAAAATAAAAAGGCACAGCTACCACATTCTTAAGGACTTTCTGCGTCTATAGGATGGGTGACATTTCTGAGATACAAGCATGTTATTAACAAATTACACAGAAATATGAAATCCATGTGGCATACTTAAAGCAACTAGAGTGATCTATCTTGAAGATGATTGTGTGACTACCTATCCAGATATTTGGGGAAAAGGGCAGAAGCAAGCAGGTTGATAAGGACTGAACCAATGTTAACGTGAAAGACAGTCTTTGAAATTGGACTGGTGAGAAGACCAGTCAGATGGGAGGATGTATATAAGGGAAGGGAGTAATGAACAAGATTTTAAAGATAGAAAAACCAGATCCTGAGTGCCAGGGTGGACTAGGGACTCCATATTTGGAGGGAAAAAGAAGCCACTCAGCAGTTGACAAGCAGGTTGATAAGATAAAAAGGTTATTTTAGGAGGTTTACCCTGGCAGTGGTGTTCAAAACAGATTGAAAATCACTGCAAAGTTAAAATTAACTTATGACCCAAATCTACTAAATACTTTGGGGATGATATATTTAAACTAAATTTTCAAGCAAGTATGTTACATCTCCAATTCCGAATTTGTTACAACTCTCCAAATATTATTTTCCTATTCTTTATTTAAAAATTGAGATTTCGGAACTGTTTTGAGCTCTTAAAATTTCAATACTCTATGGCAGGAGTGTGACATATTTTATTTACACAATTTTATCTGCTGTGACAGTTTTTCTGCCTAAAAATATTTCATACAAATACCTTATTATATTTAGAATATGATTTAGTTTAATGTATAAGCTATTGTTTGTACATATCATTCATCAAAAATTTATCCAGGAACTAATTTTAAAGAATGCCTAAATCAAGCAGCTTCTCTGTAATATTTTTGACTCTTGAAAATAAGCAGAGAGGTTAACTGTTTATCATGTACTTTTGTGGACATGTTTATACTTGAACTAGTGGATATCTAACCTGAGGATTTTAGTTCCTAAAAGTTTTCTTTTTCCTCCAAGACAATCTTGTTAATAAAATTTTATAATTATGGGGTCAAATGCTGAATTTTCCACCAAAGAAGAATTTTGCTTTAGTTATTTTCAATAATGCTTAGTTGTATTGTAACATGAATTAATTTAATCAAGTTCATTAGTTAACCAATGCAGACTGAACTAAAAAACAAATCTTGTTTACGTTGTAGTTTTAAAATAATGCTTGCTTGTTGAACACTGTTGGTGGTCTGAATTCTGACCTTCAACCATTATCTGCTATTCAAAACAGCAGGTACTCTAATTGATTCCCACTTGAGGCATGAGAGCATAAAAGCAAACTTGGCAGCTTTTCAAGATAAGCACAGTCATGTAGAATAAATCTCTCATAGAGGAGATCTCTTTCCTCTTTATGTTCTATAGTTCTGGGATCTTACTGTAAGTAAATTATAACCTCATTGTGAAAGGTAACTCAGATTCAGGATTTCACACCAGAATGTCAAAAGTAAAAAAATAACATATGGAAGAAATGGGATGGACTGTTTTCACCTTGAGAAGTGCAACATCTCAGATATGTGATATTAGAGCAATGTGACACCAAACTCCTTCTTAAGAGGGGCAGGGTTGTGTATTTTGTTAGAAGCAAATGCTGTCTGTGTGTTTCACAGGCCAGAGTCAAATATTCCTTTCAACTTAATTAGTGAAATCTCTTAATATGTCAATTAAGAACTTTAATACTTAAAATGCTGTGCAAAGGAATCCAGGACAGAAATGTGTAACCCAGCATCTCCTAGCAAACTAACAAAAATAATATAACATTTTTTTTATTCTTCTATAATAAGAAATGACCATTAAAAGCATAAATGAAGCTGGATGTTTATCTCAAGAAGGCTTTTAAAAAGTTTACATGAAAAGCTATATCTTTTCAATGGAATAATTTAAATGGAAGATTAACTGTCTATGTATAGATATCATAAAATTTATCTTCAAAGACAATGTGTACCCATTTTTTTTATAACAAATAGATCCATTAACATGTTCTAAATTTTATGTTAAAATAAAAAATATTATGTGAATATGCATGGAAGCAGCAATTAAATCTTAAACATGTAACTCCTTGTTTGTCCATAAACTATCTTCCAAACTACAATTTCAATAATATAATGTCTGACTGTAAGTACAATTCAGTATGGGATAATATTTTCAAAAATATTTTTTCTATCAGAGAGCACCTTGGTATTATTAAAGATGAAAAAGAGGAACAAAGTAAGGGAAAGAGAAAGAGAGGTATTCAAAAAATAGAATACAAAGGTTTAGAAGAAATAAGAAAAAGCTGAAATGTAGTTCTTTGTGGAAAATAATAAGTGAAGTCACTCAGTCGTATCCAACCCTCAGTGACACCAAGGACTGCTGCCTTCCAGGTTCCTCCATCCATGGGATTTTCCAGGCAAGAGTACTGGAGTGGGGTGCCATTGCCTTCTCCAATATTAAAACTAACCAACAAAAAAGAGAAGGCAAAAATAAATACTATTAAGAATAAAAAAATGAAGGGACATCTACTGATCATGTAAAGGCTTACAGAAATAGGAAGAGACACTGTGAACAACTTTACACCAAAGAACTTTACAATGTATATGAAATGGAGAAATATTTTTTAAAAATTTACTAAAAACTTGGTAAAATGAATCCAAGAAGAAATAGAAAAGTTGAAACTACTGTGTAACCACAGAATAATCAATAGTGATTATTAAAAACCTTCCCACAAAGAATGCAACTGATCTAAACACTTAAATTCTCAACTTCCATAAACTATCTAAAGAACAGAAAAAGAGATAATATTTCTAAACACACATCATGATGCCCAACCAGACAGCAGTTTGAAAAGAAAATGAAAATAGTGATCTACTTCATTTATGAACTTAGATTGAAATATGCTACACATTTTTTAACAAACTGAATCCAGCAATCCATGAAAAAAATGTAATGTACCATCACAATCATGTTGGGTTTTTCTTGGAATACAAGGCTACTATAATATTAGAGATTTGATTATTATAATCAAGTACATAAAAACTTCAAAATCTATGTTTTTTGTATCTCTTGATATGCAGCTTGTGACATAATTCAACATCCATTCATTATAAAAAGTTAGCAAATGAGCCACTGAAGGAAACATCTTCAGAGTTAATGGATATCTGGACATCTATAAAAATCTACAACAAACATCACAAAAAACCCATAAAATTTTGAAAGTTTCCTTTTAAGATCAGGAAAATAGTGAAGATGGCATCTTGGGACAAACATAAAAAAAAGGTGAATTTGTGATGTAGTCAAAATAGAGAGAGGAAGAATATAACTCTCAATCTAGACTTCCGAACTCAGCTAAAATTTTATTCAAGACTGAAGGTTAAATAAAGACTCTTCAAGGAAACAAAAACTGAGTGTTTACTACCAACAGATTTTCCCCAAAGGAACTTCTAAATGTTATACTTCAAGAGGAATACGATAGGGAAGGGCTGAAAAGCACTTGTGATCAAAGAACCTGACAAAAATGATGATACATCTAAATATTTACTACATAAAACAATAATAATTGGACTTCAGTCATTACTATAAACCTTTTTAATGGGAAGAAATACTAGAAATCTATCATATTTACATCTCAAAAACTTTATCCCTTAGCGGAAATAATTTGACCACTGACAGCTAAGTAAATTTGATCTCTTCTATTTCACTTCCTTCACTCCATATGCTTCATGACTGCTAGCGGTATAAGTAGAGTAACAGATGTCAAGAAAAATACAGTCTATGGATAGCCAACAAATGTAGCAGCAAGCTTCAAAGGACCCCTCATTAGAATACATCTTGGTGTGTTAAAGAAAATCAAGGAGTGAGAAGACATTTAGAGAATGAAGAACTGTTAATATGTACTTAATGAATCCCAGGTGGTGGTGAAGGCAAAAGAAGGGGGAAGCAGATGATGAGATTGTTAGAGAGCATCACTAACTCAATGGACATGAATTTGAGCAAACTCTGGGAAATAGTGAAGGACAGAAGAGCTGCAGTTCATGGAGTTGCAAAGAATCAGTCCATGGGGACGCAAAGAGTTGGATACAACTGAGCATGCATGCAAAGAAAAGAATAAAAACTGAGAAGGAATTGTTTGAAATATTTGAAGGAAAAGTGATCCAGACTTTCCTTGTAAGAATGAGACATATAAGATAAAAATATTCCCCTTCTGGAATGGTGGGGTAAGTTCCCAGAGACCAATCCTCCTGTAGCTAACAAACATAAACTGTGGAATGATGGCAAAAACCAAGTTTCTGGTAGTTTCAGAATGTAGAACAAAGGCAGATCAACGGTTTAGGGGAGCTTAAAGAATCAGCACAAGATGAGTTCATCGTCTGTGGCTTTGATCTGACAGTGGATTGTGGTCATGGCATGACACAATGGTTAAAGTAACACATGCCATCTTTTTAGACTCATGAAGACAGAAACAGATGCGGCCAAAGCTGTCAAAACTTGAAGTGTTAGTTGCTCAGTCGTGTTCGACTCTGTGTGATCCCAATGGACTGTAGCCCACCAGGGTTCCCTGCCCGTGGTGGGCTGCCATTCCCTTCTCCAGGAAATCTTCCTGACCTGGGGATCAAACCTGGGTCTCCTGTATTGCAGGCAGATTCTTTACCATCTTTGCCATCTTCTTTAGCCACCAGGGAAGCCCCCAAAACAAGAGAGTCAGAGAAGCTTAGGTCTTTCTGTGGCACCTGTACCATGCATGCAAGGGGCATACTCGAAATAAGGAAAAAGTGAGCTGATGTAACATATGAAGTGCTATTCACAGCAGATAAGATAGTTTCCACTTTGATTCTAACAAACTTAATTGTTTGTGAAACCAAAGCTCAAAACACTCTTTGGAGGAATAGAACTGAATGCAGAGTATGTGCTGTGACAGGGGTCAGTAAACTCTTTCTGTAAAGAGCCATACAGCATATACTTCAGGCCTATGGGCCATGGGATCTCAGGTGCAACTATTTATCACTCACTGTAGTTTGAAGGCAGCCAAAGAAAATGTGTGAACAAAGAAGGTGACTGTATTCCAGTAAAATTTCATTTCTAAAAACAGGCCACCAGTCCCTACCCCAGAGTTTGCAAAAAAACTAGTGCATTGATATATAACATGTTAATGTATTAACATGTATACATTATACATGAAAACATGTATATACAAATAAACATTCATAAATCTTCTGAATAGCTTGATTCATAATAAACTGGAAGAAACATAAGCTGGAATCAAGATTGCTGGGAGAAATATCAATAACCTCAGAGATGCAGATGACACCACCTTTATGGCAGAAAGTGAAGAGGAACTAAACAGCCTCTTGATGAATGAAAGAGGAGAGCGAAAAAGTTGGCTTAAAGCTCAACATTCAGAAAACTAAGATCATGGCATCCAGTCCCATCACTTCATGGGAAATAGATGGGGAAACAGTGGAAACAGTGTCAGACTTTATTTTTTTGGGCTCCAAAATCACTGCAGATGGTGACTGCAGCCATGAAATTAAAAGACGCTTACTCCTTGGAAGAAAAGTTATGACCAACCTAGATAGTATATTCAAAAGCAGAGACATTACTTGGCTGACTAAGGTCTGTCTAGTCAAGGCTATGGTTTTTCCTGTGGTCATGTATGGATGTGAGAGTTGGACTGTGAGGAAGGCTGAGAGCCAAAGAATTGATGCTTTTGAACTGTGGTGTTGGAGAAGACTCTTGAGAGTCCCTTGGACTGCAAGGAGATCCAACCAGTCCATTCTGAAGGAGATCAACCCTGGGATTTCTTTGGAAGGAATGATGCTAAAGCTGAAACTCCAGTACTTTGGCCACTTCATGCGAAGAGTTGACTCATTGGAAAAGACTCTGATGCTGGGAGGGATTGGGGGCAGGAGGAGAAGGGGATGACCGAGGATGAGATGGCTGGATGGCATCACGGACTCGATGGACATGAGTCTGAGTGAACTCTGGGAGTTGGTGATGGACAGGGAGGCCTGGCATGCTGCGATTCATGGGGTCACAAAGAGTCGGACACGACTGAGTGACTGAACTGAACTGAACTGAACATACTGATGTCTACTAAGAGGTAAACTGATAAACAAAACAGTTTATGTTCCAGTGGAATACTATTCATCAAGAAAAAAGAACTGATTAGTCATACTCATGAACAGATATAAAGAATGTCTGACTTTCGAATGTATAAGAAAATTTTGTTGTAAATGTAAAGCAGTAGAGGAGACAATAACAAAAAATAGAGCCTAAGTATAAAACACAAACACAAAAAAGTTGACAAAAATTTCTATAAAACTAATTTAAATCAACATAGAAAGTGTTAAACTAGTTGATTAAAATGCCAAAAAATATTACATTAGTTTAAATAGAAAAATACAAAATCTAGTAATTGCTTTTCTCTAGTAAACATATCCATCTAGCCATATTCATATCTGTGATTCTGTTTTATCTGGAAAGGTTGAAGATAAAAATGTGGGACTGGTACAAGGAGAGGACCCAGAGGGATGGTATGGGGTGGGAGATGGGAGGGGATTCATGTTTGGGAACGCATATACACTCGTGGTGAATTAATGTCAATGTTTGGCAAAACCAATACAGTAATGTAAAGTAAACTAAAGTAAAAATAAAAATTATAAAAAAAATGTGATAAATATTAACCAGGATAATGGTTTTAATGACATAGGAAATAGATTTTAAGGCACAAGCCATAAAACATGCAAAAAAGAAAAACAGATCAATAGATAAAAGTCATAAATATGCATGTACCTGTAATATAACTAAATGATAATATAAGGAAATAATTGACAGAAACCCAGAGCAAAATAAATAAATCAGTTGTTAGAGTTGGGTATTTGAACACATCTGTTAAACTTTTCAACACTAATCAATCAAATCAAAATAAACAGATATTTTGAATAATAATATTAATATGCTTCATTTAAAATTTAGTCACAGATGATGAACTTTAAAAATGATACATTCTTTAGCAGAAGACCTAACTAGCTATTTCTCCAAATAGACATACAGGTGGTCAACAGGCACAAGAAATGATACTTAATATCGCTAATTACTAGGGAAATGCAAATCAAAATTACAATGAGATATAGCCTCAGGCTGGTCAGAATGGCCATCATCAAAGAGTCTACAAATGAAAAATGGTGGCGACAGTGTGGAGAAAAAGGAACCCACTTACAGTGCTGGAGAGAACGTAAAGTGGTATTGCCACTGTGGAACACAGTTTGGAGGTTCCTTAAAAACTAAAAATAGTTACTACATGATCCAGCAATTCCATATATGGGCGTATATCCAGAAGACTCCCAATTAAAAAAGATACATGCACCCCAATGTTCACTGCAGCGCTGTTTACAACAGTCAGGACATGGAAGCAACCTAAAGTCCGTAGACAGATGAACTGATAAAGATGTGGTATGTGTGTGTGTGTGTGCTTATGTATGTGTGTGTATATATATACATAGATGCATATATATATGAATATTATTTAGCCATAAAAAGAATGAAACAATGCCATTGGTAGCATTGGTCCATCTGTAGATGGACCTACAGATTATGATATAAAGTGGAGTATGTCAGATGAAGACAAATATCATATCACTTACACAGGGAATCTTAAAAAATGAGACAGATGAACTTATTTATAAAACAGAAAGAGACTCACAGACGTAGAAAACAAACTTATTGTTACCAAAGGGAAAAGAAAGGGAGGGATAAATTGAGAGTTCTGGTTTAATGGATATACATTACTGTATATGAAATAGAGAATCAATAAGGACATACTGTACAGCACAGAAGGAATTATATTCAATATCTTATAATAACCTATAATGGAAAATAACCTGAAAAAGAATACACACAGACAAGAAAACAAAACTAGCACAGCCTAGTGGAGAAAGTTGATGGATTCAACCACTTCAAAACTGTAGAAGGACATTGTGTATAAAAAGCTAATGACACACTTTGACACACTTTGCGACATAATGACACACTTTATAAGTAATAAGAAAGTCTCATCTAGAATACAGAATACAGAAAGAACTCCTGCAACTCAAGAAAAACAGAAAGCTTAAAAAATGGGCAAAATGTAAATAGGTGATTTACAGAGAAAGAGACCTAAAAAATAAAACCCTATGTCAATAAGAAGTCATAAAAAAGTAGTGCTAAGGGAAAAAATTAAAGAGCTAGATTATCCAGTCAAGTAATTTGCCATCCAACTCTTGGACTCACATACTGTATAGTACTAACACTCAAGAATAGGATGAAGCTTTGATTAGATGGCAAAAGAGGCAGATTTAATTCCTGGTAGTTTTAACCCACTTATGGGAAGAATAGTAAAAATCTTCAACTTTACCAATTTTAACAACAATTTATCAATGCTAAATTTATCAACAATACAGTATTCATTTACCAACAATAAATTTATCAACAATACTGTATTCATTGCCCAAACAACTTCTTGTCATCAAGAGCTATTTCATGATAAGGTTTTTTAGTCCAAATTCTTATTGCCTCTGAAATTTCACAAAGCCAAGTCACAGAGACTCAATCTTGTGGAATTCTTCATAAGGTACTTATTTCAATGCCAGGCTGTTCATTAGATCAATGAGAGGTTTTAGAAGTCCTACATACTTTGATGTATCAAGTCAACATAAGAGAAATTTAAAACTGGTCTTTCTATGGTACTTTAAGTCACCATATGATTCAATTACACTGGAAAGTTTTTTATACAATATATATGTAACTCACAGTGTGCCTAGTCCAAAACTCAAGGCTGAATCTTAAGTTTCCCGGAGGCCTTCAGTTTTTATTTTTCTTTTTTTAGCAAACTTTCTTCTTTCACAAGTGACGTAACCCTCAAGCAGACACTTCTTACTGATTCTGAGGAAGCATCCATGCCTCTGCATTCTTAGCCAGACAAATTTTAGGTAGCCGTGAAGATAACTTATTGCAGTTGTAGCTGGCTTAGCCACAAGATGCCAGATGGCCTGAAGGCACCAATGCTCAGGACCCAGGAACAAGGCTATCCAAGAATTAGGCATATTCACGCAAAAGAGTGAGCAATTATTGCTGAGGGTTGAGATGTTTCACAAGCATCTCTACAGCTATGCCTTTAAACATTTTGCAGATGTAAGCTGCTATTTCAAGGGTAAATTTATATCATTAATTAGATCAGCACATATATAGTATTGGAGTCCCTAGAGCTTGAATAAGCTGTCAGGAAGAACAGAAGAGCTGCATCCAATTCAAATACTATGGGCCAACCGCCATCATCTCAGATTGTACCAGAAACACACATGTTGAAAAGTTGCTATGAATTCTTACTCCTGCAACTCAACACGTATTTATAACTTATTGGAAATAAGATGGTCATAAGGATGCCTGATAACTCATGTGTAAGCTGTGAAACATAAGCTATATACTCTTATAAGCTGTTTTTTATGTAGCTATTGAATGACTATCTTAGAAGGTTACCTTCATATTCTCTGGACATATCATACAGCTAAGAATCAGTGAGTGATTATTATTTTTATGAGTAAAATTTCAAAGTTATTATTCCATCATTCAGTTTATTCTTTTATTGTTTTAACAAATACTTATTGAACACTCTTTTAGGAGACAGAGGTACAGTGATAAAAAGGACTGATGACTCTTTTGAGGTTATGGAGCTTGCCTTCTAGGAGATTTGTTTTGGATAAAGTCTAGATTACAGACTGGTAGATGTGGTGACTTCACATGTTTCCACCTGAACATGTAAGAGTGTGGCTTAACTCGCAGAACTCTTCTATTTTCTACACTTACAACTACTTCACTTTATATTTTTAACTTCTACCTCCTGATGCTCAGGTGCTCATGGATGTCAAGATAGCTTCAAGTAACACTGTCCCAAACGCAGTGGGAAAAACATAGCAATTGCATACTTTCAGACTTCATTTTTCCCCCCTTGTCTACAGCTTTTGGAACTTTTAAACATTTCCACTTTGAAAAATGTCTTCACTTAGCCTCCAAGATCTACTTTCTCTTGGTTCTATTCCTACCACTAGACTTCTTCAGAATTTTAGTAATAGCTTTCTCCTTATTTTCCTAACCTCCAAATAATATAGTGATTAAGTTCTCAGGCTTTGAGTTTTTCCTCTTCTAACTCATTTCATAGTGTGATAATTTAGTATCATGAATTCAGTATCATCTCCTTGTTGAGGACTTCTAGATAGATATCTATTCTGGACTTACTAACATCTCTACTTGGATGTCCAATGGACATCTTAAGCTTAAGACATGAATCTAACTCCATTTTAGGGCATTTGCTATCTGTTTCTTCTTGTTATATTTTTCCCAAGATAAATGTACGGCTTGCTATCTGACTTCCTTCAGATTTCTAAATAAATGTCACTTTATTCAGGAAGCTTTCTCAGATTATCCTATATAAAATAGCACCATTCCCACTCTCCTATCCCTGATTGTATTCCTTACCTTTCTCATCTGAATTTATGCTTCTCCAAAACATTATTACCAACTGGCATATTACATACGTATTTACATATTGTCTGTCTCTCCAGCTAAACTTCAAGCTCCGTGAAGGTGGAGGTTACTTCCTATTGTGTTATTAGTACACAGAACAGCAATTAAAAAGTAGTTGGAACTCAATGTATACTTTATACTTATCAAAGCAATGATTAAATTAAAAAAAAATTTCTTCTATGGCCCTACCTACCTACCTAATGTTTTTCAAGCTCCACCAGTTTGGGATGGAAAAGGTGATTTTCAAGGGTGGTATCAGAATGGTGTTTTGGATTTTGGAACTGAAGTCCAGCCTCTTAGCCCTAAGAGACTTTGAGAGAGAACACACTTCCTCTTCTTGTTCTATAACACTTCCTCTTCTTGTTCAATAAATTGTGGCTTAGGAAGAAAAACAGGTTTGACTAATGTTACACCACTAATAAGAGACAGAATGACTGTCAGAGCCCAGGCTTCATGCCTTTGCTGTTAGTATTCGCCAAACTAAACCCTAATTAGGAGACGTTGCTTTTTCCTGGTTGCCCAGCGCAGCCCAATCCTTTCTGGCATTATTTTAAAACTGTCCTTAATGAAGATTATACACAGATTGAACTAGAGAAAAATCTGGCTTTAATTCCATGGATTGTATAGTCCATGGGGTCGCAAAGAGTCAGACATGACTGAACGACTTTCATGAATAAAAATGTTCTCTCTCTCTATATATATATATAAAGACACACACACATATATACACAGACACAGACACACACACACACACATAATTTCGAGGGAAAAAACGAGACCATTTCTGGATACTTAAAACCTAAAACATAATTCTGTTTGCAAAATGCCTAGTTTAAAACAAAGCAACATCCTAGGATATTGAGAAACAGATTTAAGATCTCCTAAAAAACTGTTAAACTTTGATCAGAGGTAGAAAGAAAAAATACAGGTAAATTAGTGAGAAGCAACAATATGAACAGAGCAAACAGCCTAGAAAAAGCTTTTAAAAAATCAATTAAAATATTTCTTGACCCTGATGGTGTAGTGCTCTAAGGAATAAAGAAAATTCAGTTTAAACACAGGATCTAATCTAAGGATTTTCCCCATACAAAAGACAATGTAAAAAAGTGTGAATTCCATAAAAAGCAGTAGAACGTAGTAGTTGCATATACTCTGTTCTTTGGATTTGCATCTAGCAAACCTTCTTCATAAGCCTAATCACTTGATTGTGCTATTTTAACTTCTACAAGACTCAAAACTGTTAACCTATAATGTAGAACTTTAATAAAATGGCATATAATTGCTGTATGAATTAAAATAGATCATAAATACTGTGTCATCCATTTCAAAATACTGTGGAATGATACTAGTAAAATTTAACCAACTGTAATATAGACTTAAAAATAATTTCTAAAATTTTTAGAAATAGTATTTGTGAAAAATGATCTAAAATTTACCAAAATTATGTTTGTAATTGATCATTTGCTGAGTTTTTCTAAAGCTTCCGGTACTTCATAAAATGTAAACATTTTTCATTGTTCAGCTCTATCAATTTTGTATGGCACATGAACTGAAACCATCTAACACAAAAGTACAATAGCAATTATAGACAGCTTACTGTTTTCCAAAACATGCTAGTTTCTGCATGTAGATGTGTCTACCTGCAAAATCAAACTTTTTGATCTCAAAACATTCATTTTACCATGATGATCCAAGAAAGAAGATTGTGACCCAATTTCTGATTGTTTAAAGTCCTTGGAGGTGAGAGCAGAGTGGATAAGAAGATCGGTAGATGAGATCAGAGAGGTATTAGGACAGATAACAGATGGTCAACCTGGCTACTATCATAATTATCACACCCAATGCCAAGGTCGAAGCATCCATAGGTCTGCCACATGTGAATCCTGTGTGTCCACTCATAATCACACATCTATATCAATTCCTCTGGAGGTCTGTTGTTGCTGATGATTATTACAGTCTGCACATTCTTTCACATGTCACCTTTAACACAGCTCCAACTTCTTTATACATTCACCTATTTTAACCTTAAGTCAGATATTCACTGAGTGCCTACCATGTGTCAGCCACTGGACTGGACACTGGAGAAACACTCTGCCTTCACGGAGCTTACACACTAAGGTAGAGAGTTAATAAAAGGAAAATAACAAGTAAATGAACAACTCTGATAAGAAGAACAAAGCAGAGAGAGCATAACATATGTCATAATGCCATATAATCTTTTCCTTATGATAGATTTTAATTATTCTGCCAGTAATTCAAGACAGCATTATCTTCAACAAAGCCAAACTCCTTTCAGGCAATCAAAGAAAGTTAGGTACAGTAAAATACAGCTATCAATTCACTCCAAGCATGACTATGAGCTTAAGCCTGAAATACAAAGAGTGTGCAAGCATGTGTACTGGAAAGGTAGGAAGAAATGGGCAGCAAAGGGATGAGCTGCAGGAAGAGAGACAAAAAGAGAAAAGGAAGGGTAAATAGAGCTAATTTCTTACACCAATTGAGAGAGTCATTTTGCTCAATCTTTCAGATTATCCTAGAATGGGAAAATTGGGCTGAGTAATTTGAATACTAATATACAGACATTGCTTAGTTTACCATCAGACATTTACCCTTTGCTTCTAGTTAACTATCAGAAATGTACTCTCTAATTTCTATTTCTATAGAATATATTTATTTTCAGGATTAAATAATTAATAAAGGATTAAATAATCCATCCTCTGTAATTACATATTCATACATTGTTTTTATTACATTTTCACTCAGAGATATCTACCATGTAAGAGAGACATTTAAAATAAAAGCAATGAACTGTCATAAAGTAAAGGTTTCCCTGACTTGTGTCAATTTTGAAGTAGAAATTCTTGGATCATTCCTTCCTAACTTTGATTCAATACTGACACCAATTTCTACCACTTTCAAAAAGGCAGGGGGAAAATGAAGAAACCTTTTCTAGAAAAATTGGTCTTTCTGATGCTGGGGTTCTTTGGAGCCACAAACTCTAAAGTCATCTCCCCCTCTTCCAATCAATACTTCTAAATAACGGATGAATACACACTTAACAAAAGTTGCACCTCGATACAACTCTTACCTGCATCTCTTGACAAAAGGAAGCCAGTGGCCCAAAGAGAATCTGACATTGCTCATCAGCAGTGTATGTCATCTCTGGCAACTTGGAAGGAACCATCACAGAATTGACACTGTGGGGATTTGTCTGCAGCAAGCAGTTACTGGCCTTTGACCTAGCAATATGCAGATATGTGTGACATTCTGAATTAACTGCAAATAGTTGTTATAATTAGTTAACGTAGCAATAGCAAACATTTTAATACTATTAAGTATGTTCTTACTTTTATATATAAGCTCTTCTATTGAATGCTCATGGAAATTGTCTCATATATGAGAATCATGTGTTTACAATTATTACAATAATCCTATCAATATTAATAAAACAATGTTCAAGTTAACAGAACTTTTTGATTTTAAAGATCTTTCATTTGAATTGAGCTCATCTATACAACACTGTGAGGTGGTTATTATTTTACACATTCGTAAGGTGAAGAAGCTCTCTCAGAGAGTAACTGCTTAAAAGTAATGTATGAAGGTAAGAAATCAACGATATCAAGGATTTAAAGAATCTAGGAAAATTATGCTCAAGTGACTATTAATAGTAGGAATATTTCTGGACTTGACACTGTACCACAACTTCCATTTATGGGGTAAAATTTAATTTTATCATAGTTCTGATTCATGAGACTACAACTAAGCCAAACCACACACTCACAGGGGCCTACAGAGGAGTTGTTCCTCCAGTGACGGAGCATGCCCAGATGACATTGTACGTGTTTCTGGAAAGAGCTACATAATTAATAAATACATTCTAGTAGATTTTAATATTCATTTGAGCAAAAACTAACTTGACAATTTAAATAGTATGGAAAAATAAATTTGAGTAGTGAATTTAGCTAGTTAAGTATTTCTATGTCTCTTACTTAGATTCTTGAATACTTTAAGCATCTCTCTCTCACTTATTGACTGGGACTCTACATATCACCTATTGGTACTGTTTCAGCTTTCCCTTCTATTACTGAAGAAATGAGTAAAGAACAGGGCTTTAACATGAAAATCAGAACAATAATATTCTTTTTCATTTTTTTCCCAATCAGGCAAAAGCTAATATTACCAGCTAAATGTTGAAAAGAGGAGAATCAAGGACTATAATAATGGTGAAAATTATGGATTAATGCAAAAAGGCTCAGAGTTTAGAACTATGAAGTAGAAAGGTGGAGCTTTTGTTAAAGGGGTTTTTGATAACAACAGATGTAGAGGGATGAGCACTGAGAATGTTTCCACTGAGAATTTCTGAAGAGACAATTTAATATTATGCAACATTTTTTATCATTGCAATAATTTTCAACCTTACAAATTATCTTGCCTCATCTCTTGTTTGGAAAATGTGGAAACTAAGAAATGAGTTGGTTGAATAATATGTCCCAATTGACACCATGAGCCAGTGGAGAGCCAGGATTAGAACCAAGCACCTTGATTCCTAATCCATTCCCTTTCCACTCTGCCATGCCGCACACCAGGGTGGTAGAGGAAGCAGGCACACACACATATTCATGACCCAACAACAGCAAGTGACCTCAGTACCTTAGAAATCTTTCCAAATCTTCCTTGCTACATCGGGACCATGAGACATCACCAAGATTTTGTCCTTTAATCCATTCACCAGACATGATATGAAGACCATCAGCACATGACGGGTGGTCATTGTCATGATTAATCCCCATGCTGATTTGGAATATAGTTAAAATTTGAAAATTATATTAGATAGATATTTTAACTTATTATACCTGCAATTAAATGACAGCTAAATCATTAAAACAATGAGAAAAATTAGTTTTTAATTTTAATTTTTTATTGAAGTATAGCTGAATTTCAATGTTGTGTTAATTACTGCTTTATGGCAAAATGACAGTTATACATATATATATGTATATATGTGTGTGTATATATATGTATACACACATATACACACAGGATATTGAATATAATTCTCTTTGCTATAGAGTAGGACCTTGGTATTTATCCATTATATACATACCAGTTTGCATCTGCTAGTCCCAAACTCCTGATTTATCCCTCTCTTACCCCCTGCTCCCTTGGCAACCATCAGTCTATTCAGAGAGAAATTAGTTTTAAATGTGAAAATAAAATTAATTTCATATTGATTATTTTTTAAATTATGTTTACCTAGATTAAAGGTCAATGTTTTTATTTAGTAAAAAAACATTTTCTAGATTAAAAGTCAATGTTTTTATTATTAAAAAACTTTCCCAGTCAGTAAATAGCATGTTTAGTTCACTGTCAGTATAATCTATGTTATTTTCCACATAGTAGTAGGTATCAAACACAGAAATACTTAAGTTTCTATTCAACCACACTAGATTCTTGCTCTTGTCTGCATATCCTTTATTCATTCCTTTTATCAAATCTGAAGCCACATTAAAGTATTGTTTCCCCCAGCTGCTTTATGAGACAGTCTTCTCCCATGCATCATAAAACACAAACTGTCCCTGGGAAACCTTCATGCTCTCAGTCATCTTCATCTTTTCTTTTGAATCCTATCTGGTGCTCTAAGTTGCAACTCTGATCTAAAACTCTGACTTATCTTCTAATGGATGTATTAGAATATATTAAATTCAGTGTGTCTAAAAACTGCCATTAATATTTTCTCTTTCAAGCCTCTATGTCCTCCTGTATTCTCTCCCTCTTTTCTCTTTTTTGTGCCTTTGCTAGCCACACAGTTTGCCAAACCAAGGATCTTCAGGTTGTTTATGCCTTCCTCTTCCAAATTATCACCCAAGCTATTTTATTTACTAATTGTTAAGGGCAATCCCTGCTAATCTATTTTCTAAATATTTCTTTCCACTCTTACCTCCTTTCAATTCCTTTTGTTACTATTAAAGAGGATTATAAAATTATTTAACCTTGACAATTACTGTTGCGTTCTAAGTGGGTTCTGTGCCTCTAATCTTGGGCAGCATTCTCCCTTCTCCTCCTGCCCTGCTCCAGTGAGATCTATTTAAAAACACAATCGGGCTGCCTTTCCTCTGCTTTTCCATTACCTATATAGCAATTTCCAGCTCTTTAACATGGCACGTAGTTTCTTAATCTCCTTCCAAGCCATTTACTGCATTTCTTTTCAGCAAGAGCAAATGACTTGTAGTTTCCCAAATATTATGTTGTTCCTTATTCTCCTGAATTTTCTAAGTGTCATACACCATAAAAAGGAGTATACAAACTTCAATTAAATAATTCTATGCTGCTGCTGCTGCTGCTGCTGCTAAGTCACTTCAGTCGTGTCCAACCCTGTGTGACCCCATAGACAGCAACCCACCAGGTCCCTCTATATCTGGAATTCTCCAGGCAAGAATACTGGAGTGGGTTGCCATTTCCTTCTCCAATGCGTGCATGTATGCTAAGTCGCTTCAGTTGTGTCCGACTCTGTGCAACCCCAAGGACAGCAGCCCACCAGCCTCCTCTGTCCACGTGACTCTCCAGGCAAGAATACTGGAGTGGGTTGCCATTTCCTTCTCCAAAATAATTCTATGAGGTAGGAACTATTATAGTACCCTTTGTGCAGATGAAAAGTAACTTTCCCAAGGTCATACAGGAGAAAGTGGAAAGTAGTGATGTTTGAACTGAGACTGGCTCTAGAATCATGTAACTAACCATTAACCATTTGACATCTATAAATTCCACTTCCTCCCTAACCCTATCCAAAGTGCTTTTCCTTCAATGTCTTTCTCTGGATAAATTCTGCTTAATCTTCAAGATTGGTGTAGATTACTTTTAGGAGGCTTTCCTTTACTTTCTCCTACCTCAGTTACATGTACTATCTCCCCCCACCCCCCGCCCCCATCATGGGATACTATAAACAACAGTATTACAGTGTTTTCTACAGTGTACCATATGTTTTTACTTTTGGTTATCTCTCTAATTTCTAACTGCTAGAGACTTATCACTCTAAAATGCTGGCATACTGGAATCCTATTCTATAAATGATAATTAAATTTGAACCAAGCCAGCATGTTGAATCACTTCTATTTCAGTAAAAGTTGCATATAATCTCCTATGAATTCTCATAATGAAGTCATTAAAGTAACTGTTTGTGAGAGAGTTAATACTGAAGATGTAGAAAGAGGAAAGTTTGGTTTTGTACATGTTACATTTGAGAAGACGGCAAGATAGTCCAATGCTCCTTTCTTCTCGTTGTGTAGCAGATAATAACTAAAACAGTTTTCATTAAAATATTGTGAATAACAAGAATATATATTCTGTATTTTAAAACACAAAAGAATTGTTATAGAAGTTGTTAAAAATTATAACTACCTATATTTTCTCATATG
>SJYQ01004156.1:259237-269342 GCA_006410935.1 Redunca redunca
AATATATTTTTTCATTTTAATGTTAGGAAAATTCAGCTATACAGTAAATTATATTTCTCTTTTCTCATCTAATTAATGTCCTTAAATAGGGTCTGTATCAACACATATTAATAGAATGACTGATAGAGAAAACAGGAAGAAACATCTTTTTCATACTTTGAAGATGAAGAGGAAAACTAACAGATGATACGGCCTAAGCAGGGGTCAGTTCACTTAGTGCGGGGTAGAGTAAAAGACACAGGAGTTAGATTCCATCTTATTCATGTGACCAGAGGCAACTTAAATAATAATAAAGAAATAAGAAATAAGCATGCCTTGGTTTCCTTGTTTGTGAAATATACCTTCCTGAATGGTTGCAAAGATTACATGAGGATGATGTAAAATGCCTAGCACAGTGCTTGGAAAATAGCAGGAGCCAACAACTTCTTTTTGAAATTGGGGCAGTAAATCAGAGATGTTTTATTTCTCTCATTTGTTACACAGACACACAAAAACTATTATTAAAAGCAATTTACTGTACTGACTTTCATGAAAGTGGGGATTTAAGAAAATTCAAGCAAATCATAATGGCAAGAAGTTAATTTGTTTGGATGCTAAGCTAACATAAGAAACTGTGCATACGGCATAGTCTCCCAGATTGATAGAGATGCCTTAATGCACTGTATGGTTCCAAAGCTGTCCCTGCCTGCATCACCACCTGGCCTCCACCAGGGACTCTGTCTGCAGCACACGTCACTGGGTAACCCTGTTATAACAACAAACGCTTGCCACGTGGAACATACTCAACTCTTCCATCTGTGTTGGTATAGGCTTTCAAATCATATACAAATGCTTTAGTTTTGAAAGGCAACTGGTCTTTTTCAGAAATAATAAAATTTCTTAAATAATGTGTCCGTTTGAGAGAAGAGGGACTCCTTCCAGGATTTAGCAATTTGGACATGTTCCCAAAGCAATGTAATGTGGTTTTCCAAATTGGGAAGATTATAACTTCTCATCCAGATGATCATTTTCCTTCAGGGATCCGGATTCTCATGTAAGAAATTAGCTACAGCCATGGAGAGATCTGGTGATTCAAGCATTGTTTACCATTAGTTAAATTTTCCTAAAGCTATTTAACTTGTAACAGAAGTTATCATTAAATTGGGACAGGGCTTTTTTTTTTTATAACCACACATCTGGAACTATCAGGAGACACTGGTTGATTCTACAGATTTGAAAGAAAACAATTGTGAACCTTTATCTGTGCCAGTCACTGTATTAATCATTTTCAGTGATGATATCATTTAATCCTCACAATACCTCCAGAATGTTTTTATTATCATGACTTCTATTTTACAGATGAGGAAGGCGCTGAAGTTAGTGTGGAGCTGTGACTCAGACCCAGGCAGTCTGTTGGTCAAAAGCAGTGAACTTTAAATCACCAAACTATAGATCAAAAGTTTCCATTTATGTATAAGATTTCTTTTAGGAATGATTTTTTAATGTCTCCTCTTCGTTAGCAGAAACGCACCTCTACAGGTATAGTCCCAGAACCGACTTGCGTGCACTGTATGGAAAACATTCCCCAAGTAAGACATTAACAACACCTCTCCTCACACCATGCAACGGAGCTATATTTTAATAATCTCAGTTTAAATTCATTTTGACAAAGAGCCTTGGGCAAATAAACTCTCCACTAACATTGTACATGGTTGTCAAGTCAACTGAGAAAATATTTTTATCTTATAAAACTTCTCAACTTGTTTAAAAGTCCCTGCCAGGAAGTTTTGTGATATCCTGCGGAAAGCTGGAGAAGCATTTGCATTTTGAAGATGGTCCCTTTTGATGTTTAATGAGTTAGAGAAGAGAATGCTTATGAATTCACTCACATTTTTTGGGTAATTTGGAAAGGATCTGATTTGTAAACAGTCATATTTTAAAAGAGTAAACTTTTGGGGGGCTGAACACGTTAAACATTTTGTCATGGTATCTTCACACTAAAAGCTATATATCATGTATAAAAAAATTGATTAAAGAAAGGAAACAAACTATTACAATGTCTAACTGAAAGTGGATTATACTTTCATAAAATGACACAATTTCATACGATTCACTGACTGTATCTGATTTGATGTAACTTCACTGATGTGTACTCATGGAAAAAAGCCCAACATTAAGAAATATGAGACATTTTCATTACTTTTTATATTTTAAATCATTTAAATCATTTCACTTTGCACAAAACAAATATGTACTTCTACTGGCAAGTCAAAGGCAATGAAAAGTAAGTCAGCAACAGGCTAAAAAATCAGAGGTTAAAAAATAAAACACACTCTGCTGTGTGTTACATAAAAGATATATTTAACAATTCAACAAATACTTGTTAAGAACACGCTAAGTGCTGGGCACTGTACTGAGCTGGGGTCATAAATATGAGTAAGATCCAGTTTTTACCCTCAAGGAGTTTATCATCTACTGGGGCTAGAATTCTCTTACCCTCAGGCAGCTAAAGACGTCTGAATCCTGTTCTTCTATGTTCCATAAAGCTCCTTTTCCACCACGACTTCCATTAACCAAGACAAGCTGAGTTACTTCGCTTTTGGATTGTTGTAATAACCCTTTAACTCCTGCCCCTTAACTCTTTGCCTTATTAAACCATGATTTAATTACTTTTTTCCTTATGCAAACATTAACACAAAAACTAGTTCCCCGGGTAAAATCTTTCAATTCTCCTTGGCAAATAACAATACTGAAAAAGTAAATAATAACGAACCGTGGGTCTAGTTAAAATGCAGATTCCTGGGCCCTACTGGCAACCAATCAAAAGAGACCATTTATACGTAAGAAACAGCATTAACACATTTTCTAGATGATTACTTAAAATTCTGAGAATTAATGAGCTACAAGTTCAAAATCTAAACTTTCTGTCCTGGTTTTCAAGCAACCATAAACTGATTTCAATCTGATTTCCACTCTAACAGTTCATTCTAGCCTAGGGTTTTGTTTAGTCCCTTCTGGTCAAAATGCTTTTTACAGCTTCTTTGAGAACTTCTTCCCATATAAAGGACTCTTCAATAAATTCTAACACATATTTCTCATGATTCTTAAGTTTTGTACCCTTCAAATATATGGCACATAAGGTATCAGAACCATCTTCTATTTCTGGTGAATTTTATATATAACTTGCAATATATACAAGTTATCACCACCTAGACTTAAGTGTTCGGAAAACAAGAACGATCATATTTTCTTTTTAACTCCTTGAATTATTTACTTCAATACCATATTAAATAAATTCTTTAGATTTATCAGCTAATATGGAATCATAGGAGCAACTAAATATTCTGTACATTTGATGGAAAGCTGAAACTAACGTGGCATCTTACTGACTTAGAATAACAATAAGCCTGAAAAGTCTATGGGTGATCTGCTCAAGGAAGGTTGCTAGGCTTACCCTAGACCATACATTTGCCAGGAATGCATTAGAGAAATGTAAACAGAAAGCCAACTCTTGTGTGGCTATTCACTAACTGGGTGATTTTTCTCCTTTTCCACCTACTCACTATGACATCCAAGCCTACATTTGGAGAGAATCTCATATGGGAGTGCTGCCACTTGTCTACTGGCTTAATTCCCATTATGATTAATAACTTGGACAAACCACTTATTACTCTCACTGCTATCACTGTCTAAATAAAGTATCAAATACAAAACCTGTGTTAGTGGTCTATAAGAATCTCCATAATAAGTACACTTCCTGCTAATCCATTAAAAATTCTGAACGATATATAAGCACTCCTTGAATGAACAGAGAGATGTATGGCCACCGGGTGGACAACCTCCTCTTTACATTGAAGCATTTATAAAAATAATTATAATACTACTAATAATTACTACTATTCACTTGCTGTGTATTATCCATTTAGTGTTACAAATCAACAAATGTGCCGTGCGATTTGAGCATCACCAACCTAACAATGAACCCTGAGAGGAAAACTTATCCACATTTTGGGAGAGAAGAAAATTAGTAAAGGCAGATAAGACTGACTGGCCCAAAGTTCATTCAGAGAGTAGCGGGTAAGACAAAAACTCAAGACCAAGTCCTATGTTGCTTTCTCACTCATCTGCCCACTGAGTAGTTTCTAACCTTAACCAAGGTGTGGGTACTACCTGTGACTTCTGCTGTATGGAATTCTAAAGCATACAGTATGGGAACAGTGAGTTTACACGTCACTGTTAACAATTTTAGTGGGTCAAAGAACATTAATTACAGAAAATTAATTTTGAATATTTTAACAAGCAATGGATTTGACAAGTAAAAATATATTTTTTTTCATTTAATCTGTTTCCCACCCTAAGAGTCCTTGATGATGTCTTTATCTTCATTTTTTTACTTACTTCTTATTGTTTATCTACTTTCCCTTTAGAATATTTCCTCTCTTTCTTATAGTAGATATGCTGATTGGTATCAATTCAGAATTAAGGACAAATATTTCATTTCCTTCTAAAGGACTCCTCCAGCAAACTGAGTAAGATTAGCCAAATTCATGCTCTTGGATGCCTTCTGGAGCATATGCTGGCTTCTTATTCAATTAGCAGAATTTTAGATTACATTGTACTACTGCTAAAACTGCTGGAATTGTCCCTTCTCAGTCTGTGACTTCAGGACACGCATGAAATGCTTGAGCAGGCCTGTAACTCGACTTTAAAGAAGACTCATCATTACTGATGCATAAATTAACTATTGTATTTCTACATAGTTCATTTTATATAAGAATCAAATTAGCACAATCCAGAAAGGAAAAATACTTTGCCATATCTATATTTGAAGAGCCATAAAACCATATTTTCTTTTATTCATTCAAGGCAATTGCATTCCTTGACCCAAACTAATTTATCTTTCTCTACCTCTGAAACTCAACTGCTTTCTGCCCTGAATCTAAAAATAACTGTTCAACAGATGAGTATTCCTAAAGCAAATGTTTATTAATTCATACAACAAATGTTTGAGTGTCCATAATATACAAGGCACTCAACTTGACAGTGTTTGAGGAAAAGTGTATTAGACAGTTTGGTAGTGTTTGAGGAAAAGTGTATTAGACAGTAACCCTATTTTATAGAGATTCCTGTCTAGTAAGGAGTATGTGTGCGTGTGTGTGCATATGTATCAGTATAAATCGGTATATGCATATCAGAAATCAAGCGACAAGTGATATTTACAATGAGAAGCGTAAGGGACTTAAAAAAGGAGATATATTTCCAGATAGAACTTCAGTTCTAATTTCACAAAAGGGATTACATTTGTCTTAACCATTAAATAGATTCATTTGTCTTTACTTAATGGAGAAGTAAAATTGAAAAAGGTATAAATCAGTAGTGTTCAGAGCTGGAATAAGAAAAAAGCATTAACAGAGACATGAAGCTTGAAAATTATGGATTTTTTAAATTCATGAAATAGAGAAGAGGGTTATAAAGTTAGAAAGACAGATTGGGACCAATCTATAAAAGTCATAAATCTGAGTGTGGAATTGGAATTTATTCATTTAGTGGTAAGGACCAATAAAGGTTTCTGGGCTGAAAATCAGAACCACAATTCAGTAAGTTGAATCTGGTGAAAGTATGAGATAGATTAGAAAGATAAGGTGTTAAGGCAAGGTGTGTATTGCAGTAGTCTAAACTGGAAGAAGATATGCAGATGAAGATATGATATGAAGATATGATAACTGGAAGATATGCAGATGACACCACCCTTATGGCAGAAAGTGAAGACGAACTAAAAAGCCTCTTGATGAAAGTGAAAGTGGAGAGCGGAAAAGTTGGCTTAAAGCTCAACATTCAGAAAACGAAGATCATGGCATCCAGTCCCATCACTTCATGGGAAATAGATGGGCAAACAGTGGAAACAGTGTCAGACTTTATTTTTTTAGGCTCCAAAAGCACTGCAGATGGTGATTGCAGCCATGAAATTAAAAGACGCTTACTCCTTGGAAGGAAAGTTATGACCAACTTAGATAGCATATTCAAAAGCAGAGACATTACTTTGCCAACACAGGTCTGGCTAGCCAAGCCTATGGTTTTTCCTGTGGTCATGTATGGATGTGAGAGTTGGACTGTGAAGGAAGCTGAGTGCTAGAGAATTGATGCTTTTGAACTGTGGTGTTGGAGAAGACTCTTGAGAGTCCCT
Source organism: Redunca redunca (assembly GCA_006410935.1). Classification (NCBI taxonomy): domain Eukaryota; kingdom Metazoa; phylum Chordata; class Mammalia; order Artiodactyla; family Bovidae; genus Redunca; species Redunca redunca. The sequence continues at coordinate 265,401 of SJYQ01004156.1, forward strand.
TGGACTGAAAGGATATCCAACCAGTCCATTCTGAAGGAGATCAGCCCTGGGATTTCTTTGGAAGGAATGATGCTAAAGCTGAAACTCCAGTACTTTGGCCACCTCNAAGCTGAAACTCCAGTACTTTGGCCACCTCATGCGAAGAGTTGACTCATTGGAAAAGACTCTGATGTTGGGAGGAACTGGGGGCAGGAGGAGAAGGGGACAACAGAGGATGAGATGGCTGGATGACATCACTGACTTGAGGGACGTGAGTCTGAGTGAACTCCGGGAGTTGGTGATGGCCAGGGAGGCCTGGCGTGCTGCGATTCATGGGGTTGCAAAGAGTTGGACACGACTGAGCGACTGAACTGAACCGAACAGAAACTGGAAGAATAAGGGAAGAAGGAATGGACTGATAGGATAACTATTTCAGATAAACAATGGACAGAATTTAACAACTGATATTGGGAGGCGATAAGATGATACAGAGTTAAAGATGTTTTAGATGTCTCAGTTTAAGAACCGATAACAATATGCCGATAATAGAAATGCAGGTGTCTGAAGAAGTGAGTTTATAACCTGGCCATACCCTTGGTTCTATCCAGGTACACTTTACATCAAAGCACATACACAAATGCCATTGGTTTCAATGGTTTACTAGTTACAAGGCATCTGCATTGTTGGTACTCTGGCAATACTTGAAAACTCCAGCAGGTGCCCCAAATATTCATTGCCTTCAAGGAGCTAACTTTGCATAATTCTTGACTCATTAGCCTCTCAGTTCCAAAAGAAACTTCTGAATTAAGAACTTAGTGGAAAAGCCACATCTCTAGCTTCATAGTTAGATTAAGCTAACTATTAAAGTTTGAGTGCGTGAAGTCGCTCAGTTGTGTCCCAATCTTTGCGACCCACTGGACTTAGCCTATAAGGCTCCTCTGTCCATGGAATTTTCCAGGCAAGAGTACTGGAGTGGGTTGCCATTTCCTTCTCCAGGGGATCTTCCTGACCCAGGGATTGAACCTGGGTCTCCCACATTGCAGGCAGATGCTTTACTGTGTGAGCCACCAGGGAATAATATAGTCTTTTTCCACTTGGTTCAAAAAGCTAAACAAAATAAAAAATCATACAGGCATTTTTGGTCACATGAAAACATGTTCTGTGTGTTTATAATGACATAATTTATAAGTAATTTCCCCTAATTTATGTAATTTTATCTACTCATCATCTCTATGAAGCAGGCAATCTAATTACAGTATGAGATCCTTATCAGTAAATGAACCATATATGTTTAATGTAGTTTCTTTAACTTATAAAAACAACAGAACTCTGCTAGAACTTTTTATTTTAACACTATCTACTCAAAGTATAAATTAACATAAATGTGCTAAAATTAAATTACAAAACTATATCATATACTGGTTTCACAACAATTTTGCCCACAACCTAAAGTCCACTGTATTATTTTAAGAATATAAATGTATCTTAAAAGAGCAATTTTTAGAATTAGAAACACAAAGCACTGAGGCATCATATACTAAATGGTCAAAAATAAATACTATTTTATTAATATAAAACAGTAATCATTTTTAAGTCCTTATGATTATATTTATGGGCTATTTATTTTTAAAGTAATGGGTAAATTTCACAGTTGAAAAAAAGATGAGATGCTCAAGAATTCTAGTGAGCAAAGAAACCAACACAAATTAAATTATAATTTAACATGTGCTAAACTCAAAGCTGGTNTTTTTAAAGTAATGGGTAAATTTCACAGTTGAAAAAAGATGAGATGCTCAAGAATTCTAGTGAGCAAAGAAACCAACACAAATTAAATTATAATTTAACATGTGCTAAACTCAAAGCTGGTAAAATGAACTGTATACACAAGCAGTCCTCTATTTAAATTTGGATAAATATTGCCACATGACCTCCGAAAATAGTACACTACTTTACACTCCTCTCAAAACTGTATGAGTATCTGTTTCTTCATAGACCAACATTTTTCATTCACTTACACTCTTATTGAAACACCATTTAACAGCTATTTATTGAGCACAACTGAAAGATGTGAGAGATATAATGTTAAACAGCAAGGACAACAGACATAAACAAACAGAAGAACAAAACATAGTGCAGCCCATGTCCTCAAGAGGGACAATCTAATTAGAGACACAGACATCAAATAATCATACGAACGATGGAAACCTACGACTGTGAAAAGATTAGGGACAAAAACTACATAGAATTTATAAGAGCAGATATGAAGGCATTTAACCTACCCACGAAGTATTTCTCTGAAGAAATGATCTGAAAGAAGAGTAAGAGAAAAATGAGGGATGTGGCACGGAGTTTTCTTGGCAAGGGAGGTACATGGTCTTTACATTGGGAGTAAACATGGATTTATCTGTGTAAATTCATGTAATCTGATAGTTGGAAGGATAATTGCTTTGTGGTCTGATAGGCATCATATGAACAATACTAGGATATTTTCATATATGCCACAGAAACATATCTTTGATGTATGTGGCAATATCCTTTGCCATTTTTCGAATGGGTCTTTAGTTATGTTGCAAATTTATTTTTATGAGCTCTTTTTAATATTAAAGAAAATATTACTTTGTTGCACACGATGCAAATACTTGCACTGATTGCGATTTATCTTCTACCTTCTGTATTTCTTCCTTGTGTTGCTATTTAATTGCAAGTCACTAATTTTACGTGTGTTCAAGTGTAAGTCGCTCTGTCATGTCCAACTCTTTGCGAACCCGTTGACTGTAGCCTGACAGGCTCCTCTGTCCATCAAATACTGGACAGGCAAGAATACTGGAGTAGGTAGCTATTGCCTTCTCCAAGGCATCTTCCCAATCCAGGGATCAAACCTGAGTCCCCTGAATTGCAGGCAGATGCTTTACTGTCTGAGCCGTCAGGAAAGCCCAATTTTATGTGACTTTTCCTTACACATTTCTAGATTTCACACTAAGAATCAGGGACATTCTCTATTAAAAGACTTTTAAAAAAAAAAGAAAGAAAGCCAACAAAACAAAGAATAGAATCATTTTGGTGTATTCTGATGTACTGTCTAATGTAGAGATCCCTGTTACTTTTGTTACTGAATGATTTCTTTCTGTCCACTGATTATAGGTGCTTTTATTATACACTTTATTTCCAATATTTTCCTACTTATAAGTAGATTATTTTCTTACTCTCTTTTCCACTGACTTGCTTGCTTATTCAAGCACAAGCATAAACTGCTTAATTTATTCTGAAATATATTAATATCTGATAAAGTTCACCCTCCTCCTTCCCAGTCTTTACTTTTTTTAAACAAGATATTTCTTATGTTGAGTTTTCCAAATGAACTCTAAAAGCCTAGTGTGCTGTAGTCCATAGGGTTGCAAAGAGTCAGACATGACTTAGCAACCAAACAACATCACCAAAATAAAAAAAAAATGGATATTTTCAGCAGATGATTAGTTTATATACAGATAATAGTCATTTTATGATATTGATGTTCCTATCCCAAACCAGGAAATGTATTTCCATTTATTAAACCACTTTTATGACTCCATATGGCTATAATTTCTTCTTTTTACAAGATTTATGCATCCCTTTGTGAATATATTCCTAGGTATTTTATCTCAATTTTTATTTTATTTTTTGCTATCTTCAATAAAATGGATATTTTTTCTTTCATTACAGTTTGCAAAAGGCTCTTGTTCATGTTTTGGAAAGCAAAANAGAAAAACATCTATTTCTGCTTTATTGACTATGCCAAAGCCTTTGACTGTGTGGATCACAAGAAACTGTGGAAAATTCTGAAAGAGATGCGAATACCAGACCACCTGACCTGACTCTTGAGAAACCTAAATGCAGGTCAGGAAGCAACAGTTAGAACTGGACATGGAACAACAGACTGGTTCCAAATAGGAAAAGGAGTACGTCAAGGCTGTATATTGTCACCCT
>SJYQ01004156.1:285350-315111 GCA_006410935.1 Redunca redunca
ACTCATGTCTATGAAATCTGAGCAGTAATTAATACAATGTCTTCTACATCAGAATGTAATTTAACAACCAAAAAAGATCCTCTCCTATTCTTCTTTTACTTAAGTGTAAAGTCAAAATCTTCAACTAAGTTTCTAATAAATTTGAATTTCATTGTTCTTACATTTGGCACACCAAAGAGATTTTCTTTGACTTGAAAGTTATGGAGAATAATTGTAACCATGACTAATTTAAATGACTTGCATTATTCTGTTTAAAAGCCCTTGCTTTTCAGGTCCTTTCAAGAACCCACATGTTTCCTATTATAATAAGGGGTAGAGGTTAGGAGGGGAAAGGATTTAACACAGCTGTTATTTAAAGATAGATATAACACAGGCCCTTTTTAAAGCACTTTTTCAATATAAAATAGTTATGAAAAGACAAAGGAAACCAAAACAATTTCTAATTTCTCAACTAAAAATTAATCAAATCGTGCACCAGGAGTCAAGAGAATTCACATCTGAAAACAAAACACTGGACATGGTATGATACACCCCTTCAAGATAATCAGAAACCTTTAAAACTCTATAGGATGCATGTTATAATAACAGGCTAATCAGAAAACCAGAGTGTTTTTAATTAATTTATTTTAATTGAAGACTAATTACTCTACAATATTGTGGCAGTTTTTGCCACACACTGACATGAATCAGCCACGGGTGTACATGTGTCCCCCAATCCTAACACCCCTCCTACCTCCCTCCTCATCCCATCCCTCTGGGTTTTGAGTGCCCTGAATTTTTATGTGATCACATGGGTGTATCCTACCAAAAGTCAGTCTTCCAGCTGCAGAACTGTTGCTTTTAACCAGTAGGTAAACCACCTCAGTTCAGAATCCTAGCTTCCCTGGCACAATCCTAGGAAGTTATTTATCTTATGATTGCACCCTATGACGTAACTTATTTATCCACGTGTCTTACTATTTCTTGAATCCTAATGTAATGTAGTATGTGACAAGGACCAAAGGTACACACTGAGCTCTGCCTTCAGGAGTATAAGCTACACACCAACACCCATTTAAAAATGTTATCACTGAGACATAAAGACATACATAGGATATTATGGGATAATTTTTTTAAAGACACTGAATAGGGGAAAATCAAAGCAGGAAACAATTTTAGAGAGGGAAACAGGTTGGTGGTGTCACTGAGTGGGAAGAGGTGAGTCAGGGAAAGAAGTGAAAGTTGGGTTTGGAATTTCTGAACAAAGGATTGATTATGGAAAAGGGCAAGCCATTTCTTATGGGAACTGATGTTACTGATAGAGGGGAAGCTTCTGTTCTTTAAATATGCAAGCCATGTAGTACATTTCTGCATCAGCACGGTATCTGGCACATTCTCAGCAAGGGGTACTTTAAAGGAAAAGCATAGAAAGACTAATATAAAATGTGATTTGATTGAGGGCTTTGAATAAAAATATATAATTTAGAAGAAACAAATGTATTTCATCCACAAATTAGAAAAAAATTTAAAATAACTTAATAATGGTGTATCAAAAATGTAAAATCCACTTACACAGTAACATTCAAATGGGCTTTGGACATATTTTAAAACAAAAACTTGCCTTACTACTTTGCAAATTATCTGCCTCTCTTCTATTAAAAGACAAGATGATCTAGGAATATAAAATTATAAGTATATAAGTTAAGAGTTTAGTATCACCATTGTTATAAAAGTATTTAAGAATAGGCTTCCAAATCCTTTTAAATGTTTAAGTAATCTTAACAGTATAGTTTCTACAAATACTATGAAAAAAATGACTCCTAAGAATAATCAAAAACAGCATTAGTTTAACAAAAAAGTATAACAGGCTCTGTGGTCAAATAAGGCAAAATATTGTTTAGACATTAAAATGTTGTTTGTATGTTCCTATATCATGGGAGAATGAGACTCTTGTGAAAATCACATAGAAATGTCAAATAATATGCAATATACAAATTATTTAATGTATAGCTAAGGTTGATGTAAAAGTAATTCCAAGTACAGAAACAAAGCTTAAAAAATTTAAGACTCGAGTGATGAGATCATGAGTTAATGCTGTCAGAACCTGGGTATCATATAAGACACAAGTTTTATTAAACAATGGGTGTGGTTCCGAAATATCTGCATGACAGGTATTTAGTGAGTAAAGAACTAAGATGCATATACAAATAAGAAAGCCTGGAACTGATGCTGTTAATGATTTTGAAACATACTTGAATATAACTTTAAAAATCCGTATGTAGGGAAGCAACTCGGAGAAGGCAATGGCACCCCACTCCAGTATTCTTGCCTGGAAAATCCCATGGACGGGGAGCCTGTTAGGCTGCAGTCCATGGGGTCTCGGAGATCCGGACACGACTGAGCGACTTCACTTTCACTTTTCACTTTCATGCATTGGAGAAGGAAATGGCAACCCACTCCAGTGTTCTTGCCTGGAGAGTCCCAGGGACAGGGGAGCCTGTCCCAGGGACAGGGCTGCTGTCTGTGGGGTCGCACAGAGTCAGACACGACTGAAGCGACTTAGCAGCAGCAGCAGCAGCAGGGAAGCAACTAGGAACTCTGGCTCAAAATAAATTCTGGGTATGCTAGAAAAGACTCCATAAACAAATCAAAACCCAAGCCATCATCATGCATAAGTGTAAGGCCAAAAGAATACTAAGCCATGAATGTAATGTACAAATTGATCATACAATTTGGGGATCATGCAAGGATTACAGAATTCCTTGTCAGTTAAGTAAAAACAAATGAAATACCACCATGATATCATCTCAGCAAACAGAAAATTCCCACAGGAAAGTCAACTTAACATAAGATCACAAATAAAAATTACCAGCCAAGTGAAGAAAGGGTACACTGTGAGAGAGAAGTCACTTCCATATGAAAATTAAAGAATAAATGGTGATGAAATAAAGGCATTTTTAACATAAAGATATGGAGCCTGTCCACATTCTCTGGGCCACCACAAAACAAATGCATGTTTTTGTAAATTAGAGATAGAAACCCCTTCTAATGGTATGTTATATCAAAATATTGGTATAGATAATACTGTGATAAATACAGGAATACATCTATCTTTCTGAATTAGTGCTTTCATCTTTCAGATGAATATGCAGAAATGGAATAGCTAGATCAATTGGTAATGCTATTCTTATATCTTTTGAGGAATATCCATACTGTTTTCCATTAAGAATCAGGATATGGAAATAACCTAAGTGCTCATCAATAGATGAATGGATAAAGAAGATGTGTTACATATACACAATACTACTCAATTATTTAAAAAAAAATGCAATCTTGTTATTTGTGACAATTTGCTTGGACCTTGAAATAATTAGGCTAAGTGAAATAAGTATAATAGATGAAGAAAGATAAATACCATAAGACTTTACTCACATGTGTATATAAACAAACAAAAATAAAATAAATGAACAAACAAAACCAGATTAAAAACCAAAAGATACAGACAACAGAGTGGGTTACCAAAGTGGAAGGGGCAATGGGGAGGGCAAAATAGGGGTTCAAATGCATGGTGACAGATGAAACTAAACTTCTGGTTATGAGCATAATATAGTGTACACAGAGGTTGAAATACTATATAATGTATGCATGAAGCATAATGTTATAAACCAACAATACTTTAATACATTAAAAAATTAATCAGCAAAAATTATCGGTGTAAAGAAATGTTAAAGAATTTTCTTCAAAAAGAAGGAAGAAAAAAATCTCAGAATGAAAAATGAAAATGCAAAGAAAATAAAGAATAAACATATAAACTGTAAATTAATATCAAGTATACAAAACACTGATTTTAATGTTTTCCAATTTAAAAACACAGAGAACTAAATATAGTGGGGGGAATGAATGGAGTTTAAGTGTTCAAAAGTCTAGCAATATCAGGAGACTAGTAAAAGGAGACATGCATAACACATAGAGTAATTTCAAAAGAATAGGAAAATAATACATAACCACAGTGGGAAAGAAAATGGAATACAAATATTGGGTTTACTTATATAAAAAGGCAAAAAAAAAAAAAGGGTAAAGAAACAAGAAATAAAGTGAAAAATAGATAACATTTCATACCAAAAATTTAATTAAATAAAAAAGACTAAATATAGTAAACTCAAACTAAGATGATAGAACTGCATAATAAAAATAAGCCCTAGCTGTACTCTGCTTCCTAGAGATACACTTTAAAAATAAGGACATAGATAAGTTAAAAGTATAAGAAAAGAAAATGGTATAATATAATATGTAAAAATTAACCAAAACAGAGTAGGAGAGATCATATAAGTACTACAACTGTGCAAATTATAGCAAAGTGAATTTAAGCCACAAGCATATGAAAGATAGAGGATAGTTTTTATAATAAAAGGATTTCTACAACAAAGATATCACAACTTATAGGCTCAAAATACATAAAGCAAAATGAATAGAATTAAGAAGAGAAATAGACAAATCTACAATTAAACTGGGAAACGTTAATGTGTCTCTTTACAGCTGATGGAACAACCATAAAAAATTCATTAAGGACATAACAAATCCAAACAATAAATCAGCATGTCTGTCTTAACTGACCTAATAACACTGCACACAACAAAAGTCACATTCTTTTTATGTGTACATGGTACATTTATAAAACTGACCACTTACTGAGTATTGGAAAACACTCAATACATTTCAAATGTAGAAATAATCCTAAGTATGTTCATTGGTCATGATGTAAATAGTCTAAAGAACTAAAAAGATAACCAGAAAAAACCAAACAGCCTAGACATGAGATGATACACTTATAAACAGTCCACAAGTCAAAGAATTTATAATGGAAATTAGAAGGTACTTTAAACTTAGTTATAACAAAAATAAACCACATCAAAAATATGTGAACTGAAATGACAATGCTTAGGGGAAATTCATAGTGTATCTAAGGAAAAAAACAAGATACTGAAAAATCAAAGGCTAAAATTCCTCCCAGGAGATGGGAAAAGAAGAGAGCATCAAAGCTTAAGAAAGCAGAGGAAGGAAAAAATAAAGAGGAAGATCATGGAAAAATAAAACAAGTGTAAAAGAAAATTGGCAAAAATGGAAACTTTCCTAGTTATCTGATTAAGAATAAAAGAGTGACAAACACAAATATACCAGCCTCAAAAATCAATAAGGAAATGTCTCTACAAATCCTAAAGACAATAACGTGATATATAAATTAGTACGCTAACAAATTTTACAATTTACCAAAGTTGTCACAAGAAGAAACACAAAATCAAAAAATTCCTATAATAACCTCCTGTTTTCATTGTAGTCCAACTATATTGGCTTTTTTGGGGTGAGGGGTAGGAGTCATTTCTCAAACGACACAAGCGTGTTTTTAACCTCAGGGCTTCTTCACTGGCTTTTCACCTGTCTGGAACATTCTCTACATAGATCTCTTGCTAGATCCTCTACCAATTGTTTAAAATATTGTAGCCAAGCAAGATCCTATGGAGCCTTCCTGGGGGAGACCCTTCCCGCCATGTCCTCTACCTGCCTTTGCAGTAAACCTGTAATCTCCCAGGCCTCCCCTGAGTTACAAAAGCCTAGCTCAAGAATTAATGAGTGATAAATTAGGAATTTGGGATTAACATATAAAAAAAATGAACGATTGAAAAGTTGTGAACATATAGCGACAAAGCGGCAGCTGGACCAGGAGAGCTATAACAATTTAAACAAGTCAGCCATATGGCAGTCGCAGAATCTTTAGTTCCTCCCTGATGGATATAGACACTGTATCTGATGCACATTCCTGAGTTGTTGTATAGATATTACAGCCCCTACCAAATGGGAGAAGTTAACTATATGATGACCATGAGCATGTAGTCCCCAGTCCAGCTGGAGCCTGAGGACTGATAATGTTAAGCCTTCTGACAACACCCTGTTACCTCACCACCAATCAATCAGAGAATTGTGCACAAGCTGATCCTATCTCCGGCAACTCCTCTCCCTCATCTTTCCTTTTAAAATGCTTCCCTGCAACTTATCAGTGAGTTTGAAGGTTTTGCGCATTAGCTGCTCTCAACTCCTTGTCTGGCACCTACTCCACGTCTGGACTTTCTTCACCACAACCTGGTGTTAGTAGATCGGTTTTACTGTGCACAAGTGAGCAAACCCAAGTTCCATTCTGTAACAACAACACTTTTTCAATACGGCATTTCTGAATCACCACATTTAAAATTATAAATACTCTTCTTTCCACCCTGGTGTTCCCAGGCTACCTCTTCCCTAGATCTACTATTTTTTTCTATGCTTCATTTTATTTCATTTTTAATGCCTCATCTCCTTTTTATCTTTTAATATACCATTTAATCTAATTATTTACCATGACTATTGACCATCTCTCCTTCAGTACATGTCACATGGGCAAGAAAGCATTGAGAAATCAATTTGTTTATTCACAATGTGTAGAGTATGTTTTGTATATACAGTGATAATAATTTTGAAGTACACCAATACACAATTCTGTTTTGTATTTCTACACAGATGATGTTTTCCTAGTCATCTAAACACTCTGCTCTGATGGCAGGTTGGAATGGATTAGGATTACTAGTATTCTATTGGAACTGTAGAGGATATGGATTGGGAAATCCCAGGTCAATATGCTGCTGCTGCTGCTAAATCGCTTCAGTCATGTCCAACTCTGTGCGACTCCATAGATGGCAGCCCACCAGGCTCCCCCATCCCTGGGATTCTCCAGGCAAGAACACTGGAGTGGGTTGCCATTTCCTTCTCCAATGCATGAAAGTGAAAAGTGAAAGTCAAGTTGTTCAGTCGTGTCCGACTCTTAGCGACGCCATGGACTGCAGCCTACCAGGCTCCTCCGCCCATGGGATTTTCCAGGCAAGAGTACTGGAGTGGGGTGCCATTGCCTTCTCCACCAGGTCAATATAGCATGGCTCAAACACAGAATTAAGGAAAATATGGTGTGACTATAGAGAGAGAGACTTAACTATCACTTCTGAGCCTACTTTGATTCTCACTGTCAAGGGGTGGGTGGTTTAATGCAGGGGGCTTCCCAGGTGGCGCTAGTGGTAAAGAATCTGCTTGCCAATGAAGGTGATGCAGGAGATGAGGGTTCAATCCTTGAGTTGGGAAGATATCCTAGAGAAGGAAATGGCAACCCACTCCAGTACTATTGCCTGGAAAATCCCAGGGACAGAAGAGCCTGGCGGGCTACAATCCATGGGGTCGCAAATAGTTGGACATGACTGAGCACACAGGCACACACACACATGCACAAACACACACAGAGATGACATACTGAAAGTTGAGCAGTGTCTCCAGTAGAAGCTGGAAGGGTGGGGAGTGGGATGGGTGGGAAGGTGAGGAGTGGGTGAAGAGACCTGAATAGGAAGGTTACAGAACCCTGAGTTGAATATTCTTGAGTTGAATCCACCAGCTACATTTCTGGGAGCCAAGTGCAGTGGTGTGTTGTGTTGCCATGCAAACTAAGACTTTCTTCACCCTGAAGCAACAAAGACCTAAAGATCTCCAAGGGCAGAGAAAGAGTGGTGATTTCTGATCTACAGCATAACACCCAGGCTACTTGGAAAGAATCAGATGAGAATTTGGGGGATTATCTGGCAAAACGAATATGAGCTAAAAGCAAACAAAAGCAAAAACAAGGTAGTAATTTAAACTAGAAAAAAATATTAATTGACAAATTTATATTTTCAGCCACTTGGAATCAAGTAGGCACTTGTGAAAGATACAATCTTAATATATTGTAGAAAGCTAGATGTATCATTTTCTTTGCTTAATTTAGTATAACTTTGAACTTGTTCTGTGTACTGAGAGAAAATTAACTACAAATGGGAATATGCATGTTAAAAAAGTTTCTGTGTATTTTATTTTTAATGGACTTCTGAAGGAAAAATAGGACAGTAAGTAATCCCTCATTTTATTTTGTTACCTTAAGGTGCAATGGAGATATCTAAGGCAGTGCACCAGTGCGCCAGACAGTGTATATATACCACTTTGAAATCTTTGGCAAGCATTTATATGAAGTATTAATATGGTGCAGAAAGAAGGTGAAAGATGGTTTAAGTAAATGTTTAGAAAAAGTGAAAGAAAGGGAGTCCAGAGGGAGAGTGGTATGCAGGGTGAGCAGAGGTGGCCAGTTCCTAAATACTTCTGTCCTTCTGAGAGATGGAGAGAACTTCGCAGTACGCATTCAAAATAGATTTTGTTGGTGCTTTTATTGTTTTTACCCTGACTTGACTTATCCACTAAACAACAACAACCCTTCCTTAAGGTTTATTAAGCCACACCACTAACCTGACCCGCCTCCCCTCCACAGGAGGGTAATGAAAAGGATTCCTTTTGTACAAAGGCAGAACAATTAAGAAAATGTATGCCTGCAGGCTAGTTTTGAGCTCCTGCCATTGTATTCTAGATTTATTCTACTTCACATCCATTTTGCATCTGTCTTCAGAAAATTTAAGAGGGGGTTATCAGACAGCTTTAGAATTTAAACTCTGAAATCCTTAGAGAATTTTAATGAAGCCACACTCCAATGTACATTATTGTAGTTTTATAGATCATTAATAACATACACCCTCTGAAATTCTTAATTTAGATTTCAGTGAAACTCTGAAAATATAAATCTAGTGGCACATTCAAAAAGCCACATGTGGTAGATTACACATCTAACTCTTGTAAATCCGTAATGAGAACTTTACTGTGCAGTCAACCACAAACATGGCTGAAAACTGGTATTCTCATTGCTATCTTAATTTCAAAAAAAGATAAATCACAGTTCTTAGGCTTTATACATCACAAATAAAATTAAGTTAGTGATTTCATCTGTCTTGGAAATTAAAAAACTGTCATGACTTTAAAAAATAGGTAAGATGAAACACAGTTAAAGATTCTTGTGAAGTAAGTTTAAGGATACAGCTGGAAAAATTTAGAAGTGTTCTGATTGCATATAAATCAGGAATTTTGGCTAACACATTTTTATAATGTTATAACGTAATCATATCCTGAAGGCATTAAACAGGGACAATTAAAACTAAAAATATCATGCTACTAAAAAGCTGTATAAAATCGCTTTTTTAGTATAGTAGTACAATCACTGACAGCATGCATTCATAACTACAAACCAGATCAAATTTCAAAGCAGTTTGACACAACATTCTTTTTCCACCTTGCCAAATTTTAGTCATTTTGTTACTTTTCAAAACGTGCTTTCTACTACATAGCCAGTATTTTTATTCAAGTAAGGAAATAATTCTATAAACTGGAGAAATGTAAAGAATATAATTTTAATTATAACACAATTACAAATATCTGATGCTCTTAAATATTATTGTTTAATATACTGCTTTGATATAATCTGTCAAATAAAACGTGTACTTAAGGACAAGTGATTCCAACTCTAGATACTTAAGATTGCAGTTTTTTAGGTCTATACACTGAGGCAATTGATAATAAATGAGATGGTAAAAACTTTTCTCAAAGATAATTTGATGTTTTCTAAAATCTTAATTGGAATTAATAAAAATTTTTCATGACCTGTTTTCCGCATTAAGTATAAAAAAGGCAAAATGCAAAAAATGAAATCTTAAAAATTGAGGCTCTATGTCAAATATTCTAGGGTTTGAATCCAAACCTCAAATTTTAGCTCTGTGATATAGGAAAGTTCTGTTTCCTAAACCCCAGTTTTCCCAACAGTAAAATTAGGAAGGAAAGCAATCATTTTTCTTAGGAATGCTAATTAATTTAGATAAAATATTTCAAACATGCGATGGCCTATCTGAAACATGCTCACCATTAACCATTAAACTTAGCTTTCTTACATGTAAAATGAGGTAACAATCTCTTATGATAGAAAACTCTTAAAAAGTTAAAGGAGGTGACATATTAAAAAAAACTACAGCACAGAATAGATGCTTAACAAGTATTATGGTTTACTGAAAATGTTGTGTAAGTATGCAGTGAGGATAAGCTGTACTTTCAGATGCTTATAGTAAGAACTCTTAAAGACTACAAGGAGGACCTCAGGGAGTTTTCTAAGTTAAAATGGTTTTTGTTTCCCAAAGCTATGCTCATCATATTTTAATATTTATACAGTGTTTAACAGCACCATTAAAATATTTTCTAATACAAATAATATTCTAATTAAAACTTAAACAGTAAAGCATCTTGAGAAGAAAAATATTTTAAGAATAGACACTTTTCATAATAATTCCTTAAGAATTATGTATCCCAGTCTTATCCCTACAACATGTCTTGCCAAAGTAGAAATATAAAGTATCTGATTTATGTTCTGGCCAGTATCTAATAAGAAATACACTAGCAGCCAAGAAATAAAACAAGATAAGCTCAGCCTTTCTTTTATTATAAACCAAGAAAAGATAACCATTTTCCTATCATGAATTCATTTCTATGCAGAAATACACAGCCTGAGCACCTGGGCAGCTCAATCATTACACTGTGCGCTGAGGACAAAAATAAGTATTGAGCAAGATGGTTGTCCACAAAGTGATTAGAAGGAGAGGGAGTGAACGGAATGAGTTACAAGAAAAGTAGTACTAAAGTCTGCCAGGTACATGGATAGAGTGAGAGATGATCCAGAAGGCTCAAAGTGGAAATTAATCAGGGTTCTGATGGATGGGTAGAGTTTCCACAGTGATATAAAGAGTAAAAAACAAACAAACAACAACAACAAAGAAATAGCCTTCTCCTTCTAAATTCTAAAACAATGCATTTGAACATACTCACCTAAAAGCTGCAAAATTTATCAGCTTTTAAAGCAGGTCTTTCTAGTTATAATTTTTTTTATTCATCTGAGAATGTTCTTTCATTCCTGCATTCTGTCATATCAGAAATTCATTGTGGGTTTCAATTTCCATCTATTTTGTCAATCCTTTCTTTCACTATTTCAAAAACTTGTGCCATCAGCTGACTTTCATGATTTGCCAGGAAAAATCTTCTGTCATTAGAATCACTGTTCCCCCAGAAATAAAACGGTGTTTCTCTGCGTCATTTTTTTCTTTTTCTTTAGCTGTGTTTGTGGTAATTCTGACTGTGATATCTCTGGCTTCAAGTATTTCTTGTTTGGAGTTTACTTGGTTTCTTGAATCTGATGGTTTAAATCTTTTGCCAAATCTGAGAAGTCTTCAGTTGT
Organism: Redunca redunca; assembly: GCA_006410935.1. Classification (NCBI taxonomy): domain Eukaryota; kingdom Metazoa; phylum Chordata; class Mammalia; order Artiodactyla; family Bovidae; genus Redunca; species Redunca redunca. Next base: position 296,527 of record SJYQ01004156.1, read on the forward strand.
TATATCTTCTCTCTTTTTGTTGACTTCTGGGACCTCTGACAACTGTTTTTTTAAAAAATTTGTTTATTTATTTTGTTTGGAGTCTAAATGCTTTACAATATTGTAGCGGTTTTTGCCATATACTGACATGAATCAGCCACGGGTGTATATGTGTCCCTGATCCTGAACCTCCTCCCACCTCCCTCGCCTCAGGGTTGTCCCAGTGCACTGGCCCTGAGTGCCCTCTCTCATGCATCAAACTGGTGATCTGTTTCACATATGGTAATATACATGTTTCAATGCTATTCTCTCAAATCATCCTACCCTTGCCTTCTCCCACAGAGTCCAAAAGTCTGTTCTTTACATCTGTGTCTCTTTTGCTTCTCACATATAGCGTCATTGTTACCATCTTTCTAAATTCCATATATATGCATTAATATACTGTATTGGTGTTTTTCTTTCTTACTTCACTTTGTATAATAGGCTCCAGTTTTATCCGCCTCGTTAGAACAGATTCAAATGCATTCTTTTTAATAGCTGAGTAATATTCCATTGTGTGTATGTACCACAGATTTCTTATCCATTCATCTGCCAATGGACATCAAGGTTGCTTCCATATCCTAGCTATTGTAGACAGTGCTGTGATGAACATTGGGGTACACGTGTCTCTTTCAATTCTGGTTTCCTCGGTGTATATGCCCAGCAGTGGGATTGCTGGGTCGTATGCCAGTTCTATTTGCAGTTTTTTAAGGAATCTCCACACTGTTCTCCATAGTGACTGTACTAGTTTGCATTCCCACCAACAGTGTATTCTGCTGAGATTTATGTCAGAGAGTGTTTTGCCTGTGTTTTCCTCTAGGAGTTTTATAGTTTCTGGTCTTACATTTAGATCTTTAATCCATTTTGAGTTTATTTTTGTGTAAGGTGTTAGAAAGTATTCTAGTTTCATTCTTTTACAAGTGGTTGACCAGTTTTCCCAGCACCACTTGTTAAAGAGATTGTCTTTACTCCATTGTATATTGCCTACTTTGTCAAAGATAAGGTGTCCATAGGTGCATAGATTTATCTCTGGGCTTTCTAGTTTGTTCCATTGATCTATATTTATGTCATCGTGCCAGTACCATACTGTCTTGATGACTGTAGCTTTATAGTATAGTGTGAAGTCAGGCAGGTTGATTCCTCCAGTTCCATTCTTCTTTCTAAAGATTCCTTTGGCTATTTGAGGATTTTTGTATTTCCATACAAATTGTGAAATTATTTGTTCTAGTTCTGTGAAAAATACCATTGGCAGCTTGATAGGGATTGCACTGAATCTATAGATTACTTTAGGTAGTATACTCATTTCCACAATCCACAAACATGGTATATTTCTCCTTCTATTTGCTTCATCTTTGATTTCTTTCATCAGTGTATTATAGTCTTCTATATATAGGTCTTTTGTTTCTTTAGGTAGATTGATCCTGTACATAGAAAACCCTAAAGACACCACTAGAAAATTACTAGAGCTAATCAATGAATATAGTAAAGTTGCAGGGTATAAAATAACACAGAGAAATCCCTTGCACTCCTATACACTAACAAATGGAAAACAGAAAGAGAAATTAAGGAAAATATTCCATTCACCATTGCAATGAAAAGAATAAAATACTTAGGCAAAGTAATGTCTCAGCTTTTTAATATGCTATCTAGGTTGGTCATAACTTTCCTTCCAAGGAGTAAGCATCTTTTAATTTCATGGCTGCAGTTACCATCTGCAGTGATTTTGGAGCCCCCCCCCCCAAAAAAAAAAGTNGAGCCCCCCCCCCCCAAAAAAAAAAGTCTGTCACTGTTTCCACTGTTTCTCCATCTATTTCCCATGAAGGGATGGGACCAGATGCCATGATCTTCATTTCTTGAATGTTGAGCTTTAGCCAATTTTTTCACCCTCCTCTTTCATTTTCATCAAGAAGCTCTTTAGTTCTTCTTCACTTTCTGCCATAAGGGTGGTGTCATCTGCATATCTGAGGTTACTGATATTTCTCCCAGCAATCTTCATTCCAGCCTGTGCTTTAACCAGCCCAGCAATTCTCATGATACATTCTGCATATGAGTTAAATAAGCAGGGTGACAATATACAGCCTTGACATACTCCTTTTCCTATTTGTAACCAGTCAGTTTTCCCATGTCCAATTCTAACGGTTGCTTCCTGACTTGCATACAGATTTCTCAAGAGGCAGGTCAGGTAGTCTGGTATTCCCATCTCTTTAAGAATTTTCCAGTTTGCTGTGATCCACACAGTCAAAGGCTTTGGCATACACAATAAAGCAGATTTTTTTTTTGAACTTTCTTGGTTTTTCCATGATCTAGCGGATGTTGGCAATGTGATCTCTGGTTCCTCTGCCTTTTCTAAAACCAGCTTGAACATCTGGAAGTTCACAGTTCATGTATACCTGAAGCCTGGCTTGGAGAATTTTGAGCATTACTTTACTAGCATGTGAGCTGAGTGCAATTGTGCAGTAGTTTGAACATTCTTTGGCATTGCCTTTCTTTGGGATTGGAATGAAAACTGACCTTTTCCATTCCTGTGGCCACTGCTGAGTTTTCCAAAGTTGCTGACATATTGAGTGCAGCACTTTCACAGCATCATCTTTTAGGATTTGAAATAGTTCAACTGGAATTCCATCACCTCCATTAGGCTGGTTCGTAGTGATCCTTCCTAAGGCCCACTTGACTTTACATTCTAGGATGTCTGGCTCTAGGTGAGTGATCACACCATCGTGATTATCTGGGTCATGAAGATCTTTTTTGTACAGTTCTTCTGTGTATTCTTGCCACCTCTTCTTAATATCTTCTGTTCCTGTTAGGTCCATATCATTTCTGTTCTTTATTGAGCCCATCTTTGCATGAAATGTTCTGTTGGTATCTCTAATTTTCTTGAAGAGATCTCTAATCTTTCCCATTCTATTGTTTTCCTCTATTTCTTTGCACTGATCACTGAGGAAGGCTTTCTTATTTCTCCTTGCTATTGTTTGGAACTCTGCATTCAAATGGGTATATCTTTCCTTTTCTCCTTTGCCTTTTGCTTCTCTTCTTTTCTCAGCTACTTGTAAGGCCTCCTCAGACAACCATTTTTCCTTTTTGCATTTCTTTTCCATGGGGATGGTCTTGCTCCCTGTCTCCTATACAGTGTCACAAACCTCCACCCATTGTTCACCAGGCACTCTGTCTATCAGATCTAGTCCCTTAAGTCTATTTCTCACTTCCACTGTATAATCGTTAGGGATTTGATTTAGGTCATACCTGCTAGTGGTTTTCCTTACTTTCTTCAATTTAAGTCTGAATTTACAAAAAAGAGTTCATGATCTGAGCCACAGTCAGCTCCCAGGAGTGTTTTTGCTGAGTATATAGAGCTTCTCTATCTATGTTGGAGGACACCTATGTTCTCCAACTATGTTGATTTCATGCTAAAAAAATTTTTCAGTCTTCTTTCTAGGACTTAAGTAAGATTGAGGGTGTCCTAATATATTATTCAATATGTCTAGGATACAATCCAAAATTACACCCTCTGTAAAGAAATAGGAAAATCTCAGTATGCATGGGAAAAGATATTCAATAGATTTCCACTTTGAGATGGCACAGAGTTTGGGATTATCTGACAAAGACCAAAATATCAATTATAATGGTGTTCCAACAAGCAAGTACAAACATTAATGAAACGAATGGAAGGATGAAAAGTTTCAGCAAACAAGTATACTATATAAAGAACACCTAAATGTAAATATTAGAATTAAGAAAAAATAACCAAAATATAAATTTCGCTGGGTATACTGAATAGTAGAATAGAGATGACAGAAAAAAGAATCAGTGAACTTAATGATAGATTGGAAGAAAGTACTCAGTATGAGTAGAGAGAAAAACGACTGGGAGAAAATATGAGCAGAGTCCCAGGGATCTGTGGGAAAAATCAAAGCAGTTGTCAAATGTGACCTAGTTAAACTTAAAAAGTTTTTGCACAACAAAGGAAACTATAAGCAAGGTGAAAAGACAGCCCTCAGAATGGGAGAAAATAATAGCAAAGAAAGCAACTGACAAAGAATTAATCTCAGAAATATACAAGCAGCTCATGCAGCTCAATACCAGAGAAATAAACGACCCAGTCAAAAAATGGGCCAAAGAACTAAATAGACATTTCTCCAAAGAAGACATACAGATGGCTAACACATGAAAAGATGCTCAACATCACTCATAATCAGAGAAATGCAAATCAAAACCATCTCACACCAGTAAGAATGGCTGCTATTCAAAATTCTACAAACAATAAATGCTGGAGAGGGTGCAGAGAAAAGGGAACCTTGTTACACTGTTGGTGGGAATGCAAACTAGTACAGCCACTATGGAGAACAGTATGGAGATTCCTTAAAAAACTGCAAATAGAACTGGCATACGACCCAGCAATCCCACTGCTGGGCATACACACCAAGGAAACCAGAATTGAAAGAGACACGTGTACCCCAATGTTCATCACAGCACTGTCTACAATAGCTAGGATATGGAAGCAACCTTGATGTCCATTGGCAGATGAATGGATAAGAAATCTGTGGTACATACACACAATGGAATATTATTCACCTATTAAAAATAATTCATTTGAATCAGTTCTAATGAGGTGGATGAAACTGGAGCCTATTATACAGAGTGAAGTCAGAAAGAAAAACACCAATACAGTATATTAATGCATATATATGGGATTTAGAAAGATGGTGATGATGACCCTATATATGAGACAGCAAAAGAGACACAGATGTAAAGAACAGACTTTTGGACTCTGTGGGAGAAGGCAAGGGTGGGATGATTTGAGAGAATAGCATTGAAACACGTATATTACCATATGTGAAATAGATCGCCAGTCCAGGTTTGATGCATGAGAGAGGGCGCTCAGGGCCAGTGCACTGGGACGATCCTGAGGCATGGGATGGGGAGGGAGTGGGGACGTGGGTTCAGGATGGGGGACACATGTGTACCCATGGCTGATTCATGTCAATGTATGGCAAAAACTGCTACAATATTGTAAAGTCATTAAGTTCCAATTAAAATAAATTAATGAATTTAAAAAAAAGGCAGAGACATTACTTTGCCATCAAATGTCTATCTATTCAAGGCTATGGTTTTTCCAGTAGTCACGTATGGATGTGAGAGTTGAAGCATAAAGAAGGGTGAGTGCCGATGAATTGATGCTTTTGAACTGTGGTTTGGAGAAGATTCTTGAGAGTTCCTTGGACATCAGGGAGATCCAACCAGTCCATCCTAAAGGAAATCAGTCCTGAATATTCATTGGAAGGACTGATGTTGAAGCTGAAAGTCCATTACTTTGGACACCTCATACGAAGAGCTGACTCATTTGAAAAGACCCTGATGCTTAGAAGGATTGAAGGTGGGAGGGGAAGGGGACAACAGAGAATGAAATGGTTGGATGGCATGACCAACTCAATGGACATGAGTCTGAGTAAACCCCAGGAGTTGGTGATGGACAGGGAGGCCTGGCGTGCTGCAGTCCATGAGGTCGCAGAGAGTCAGACGCGGCTGAGCAATTGAACTGAACTGAACATAGTTGGGCTCAGGTTTCATGTTCCAAACTTTCAAGGCTTCTGGGGGCTTTTCATTTCACTGTCAAATTTTCACTATCAATTTTCAAAGCCTTTTCATTAATATTCAAATCTATCCTATGTGTTTGTCAACATGGGACTGAGGTAGCCCCGTGGTTAGTAGGTGATTTCTCAAAGAAATTTTAGGATCATATTCACACATGCATAACTTAAAGGTGAGCAAAGGAGTTGGTAAACAATTTTATGGGATTAGTTTCCCTAGTTTCTTCCTCTCCATTTTCTCCCTGGTATCTTCCATATCCATGTGGTTCTCATTTTATTTCTTTTTCCAGAAAGTCTGGGCTCTAGTTACATCACTAAGTGCTTCCCTGCTGGCTCAGACAATAAAGAACCTGCTTGCAATGCAAGACACTCAGGTTTAATCCATGGGGCGGGAAGATTCCTTGAAGGGCAGGGCTACCCACTCCAGTATTCTTGCCTGGAGAATCACATGGACAGAGGAGCCTGGCAGGCACAGTCCATGGGTTGCAAAGGGTGAGACACGAGTAAGTGACTAACACCACTTCACTAAGCTGTGTACTTCTCACGACTATCTTTACTTCTGAGTCTCAGTAATAGGAGGACAGAGGCACAAGTCAATGAGAATAAAAGCTCTGCAGACCAGAGAGGAAGGTTCCTCTCTCAGACTTTTCCGATTCCTATTGCTGCCACTGTTGTCTCCACCACCATTATCATTGAATTGTTTTGCAGACAGGTCAAGAGAAAATGTAGGCAATTTTCTTAAAGAGGATAATTCCCCTACGTTCTCTGAGCATTAGGGAGACCTTCTTCTTCCTGGATTTAAGCTAGAAATATTCCTGAGCGCTCTCTCTCAGTTCAGTTCAGTTCAGTTCAGTCACTCAGTCATGTCCGACTCTTTGCAACCCCATGAACTGCAGCACGCCAGCCCTCCCTGTCCATTACCAACTCCCGGAGTTCACTCAAACTCATGTCCATCGAGTTGGTGATGCCATCCAGCCATCTTCATCCTCTGTCGTCCCCTTCTCCTCCTGCCCCCAATCCCTCCTAGCATCAGAGTCTTTTCCAGTGAGTCAACTCTTCACATGAGGTGGCCAAAGTATTGCAGTTTCACCTTCAGCATCAGTCCTTCCAATGAACACCCAGGACTGATCTCCTTTAGGATGGACTGGTTGGATCTCCTTGCAGTCCAAGGGACTCTCAAGAGTCTTCTCCAACACCACAGTTCAAAAGCATCAATTCTTCGGCACTCTGCTTTCTTCACAGTCCAACTCTCACATCTGTACATAACCACTGGAAAAACCATAGCCTTGACTAGATGGGCCCTTGTTGGCAAAGTAATGTCTCTGCTTTTCAATATGCTATCTAGGTTGGTCATAACTTTCATTCCAAGGAGTAAGCGTCTTTTAATTTTATGGCTACAATCACCATCTGCAGTGATTTTGGAGCCCCAAAAAATAAAGTCTGACATTGTTTCCCCATCTATTTCCCATGGAGTGATGGGACCAGATGCCATGATCTTCATTTTCTGAATGTTGAGCTTTAAGCCAACTTGTTCACTCTCCTCTTTCACTTTCATCAAGAGGCTTTTGAGTTCCTCTTCACTTTCTGCCATAAGGGTGGTGTCATCTGCATATCTGAAGTTATTGATATTTCTCCCAGCAATCTTGATTCCTGCTTGTGCTTCCTCCAGTCAGTGTTTCTCATGCATATATGTTAAATAAGCAGGGTGACAATATACAGCCTTGATGGATTCCTTTTCCTGTTTGGAACCAGTCTGTTGTTCCATGTCCAGTTCTAACTGTTGCTTCCTGACTTGCATACAGGTTTGTCAAGAGGCAGGCCAGGTAGTCTGATATTCCCATCTCTTTCAGAATTTTCCACAGAGAGCTCTCTCTGCATATGGCCTAATGACCATTTGAAGTTTGGGCTGTGTGGAGTCCAGAAGAGAGAGAGAAAAATAATAAACTCACTGCTGGTTTGGTGGTACTTCGAATTCTTGTCTTCTTCCCAATCTGTATGCTACTATTTACTTTTTTAAATCCTCAAATAGCTGTTCCATTCTCCCATGTTTAATAGCTGCATTAAATGAAAGAGAAGGATGGAGTGTGTTTACTCCAGTACTAGACAGTTTCTTCTTGGCAAAAAAAGACAGTAAGAATAAGCGTCTTGTAATTTTAAAAATAATTATCTGTGGAATTTTATTTCTTTTACAGTGCAAATGAAGCATCTCAATATGTTCTAGAGTCATTACCAGTCCAATCACTTAAAGACCAGAATTGGGAAAGCAATGGCAAATGCTAAGTGATAATTTTGCTCCATCATTATTTAAGTATTAAAGACATAAATTTTTTCATTTTATTCTGAATGAATTTGTACAGTTTTTGCATTTTTACCATATTATCAGTAATAGCTGATAATATTCTATATACCATGACCAAACTGACCTACTAACCATTTGCATTAAAATAATACAGGTTACCTTAATATTATTACATACTAATAAGCAAAAAATGATGAATAAAAGCTACAAACTTCAATATTTTTACTGAAAAAATAAATTATAAAGAAAAAAATTGTAGTGAGATCAAGACCAGGCCTTATGATCATAAAAGATTAAACTTTGATGACAGATAATATGCAGATTTTAAAAATAAACTAAGTTTTTTTCAGTACTCATGAGACATGTACCAATGCGTTTATTCTTAAAAGTCATGAAAAACTAATTGTGGAGAGAAAGCTGCCTTAGAATGAAAAGAAGAGGAAAACAGGATTTTTTTTTCAGTTATCTACTCAACAGTAAGAAAGGATAGCAAGAAAGAAAGATTTTTTTTTAATGTATAAATAGTTTCATTATAGTCACCACTGTTAACTCTAGCATCTAGAACCTAATACACTTTGGAGCACAGAGTAGGCGCTCCAAAATATTAGAGAAAATTGAGTATATGAAAAATATATATAGACAGAGGGAGACAGAGAAGTAGAAGACCATCTGAAATGAATCAATGAAAATTCCCTAAGAAGGACAAACAGGAAGCACGGTTCTCAATATCATCTACATATGTTTCCAGACCTTTGGATATCAGAATTTAGAACATGATGAAGATTATCATCATTTTTATACCTGATATATCTGAGACTCAGATGTTAATAATGTACCAATAACCAATGCTTTCTGGTAATCTGGACTGAAAGAAAGCAGGACTGCCAAGAATGATGTGAAACCAGCTTCTAATACACACAGTGAAGCTCATATGTTGATTTCTACTAAGTTTAATTATTATTATTACTGAGGGATTAAGTGATTAAGTATTTAAATTACCAAAATAATAGTTACAGAATAAGATTTCTGAAATATGTACTTTTTAATATATCATATGAAAAGTGAAAGTGAATTTGCTCAGCTGTGTCTGACTCTTTGCGACCCCATGGACTTTAGCCTACCAGGCTCCTCCATCCGTGGGATTCTCCAGGCAAGAGGACTGGAGTGCCATTTCCTTCTCCAGGAGATCTTCCCAACCCAGGGATTGAACCCAGGTCTCCCATATTGTAGGCAGACACTTTACTGTCTAAGCCACCAGGGAAGCTAGAATTCTAATTCATGTGTAAAACCGTCTCAAAAAAGTTCATTAACAATAGAATGATCATATATGAAGTTTGCCTGGGACAATCCATTGTATGCTTTTTTCCAAGCATAATTATTAATTATGCCTCCTTTAACTCTTCTAAGTGTCTTAGTATTAATTATGACAGGATCACCTTATCTATTGATGAATACTGAAGTGAAGTGAAGTCGCTCAGTCGTGTCCGACTCTTTGTGACCCCATGGACTTTAGCCTACCAGGCTCCTCTGTCCATGGGATTTTCCAGGCAAGAGTACTGGAGTGGATTGCCATTTCCTTCTCCAGAGCATCTTCCCGACCCAGGGATCGAACCTGGGTCTCCCGCATTGTAGACAGACGCTTTACCACCTGAGCCATCAGGGAAGTCCTAAGACGAACATTACAGGCATTTATATTTTAAAGCTTGAGTCATGCCCCAGGCCAGCTGGATTTCCTTGCGTTTTCTTATTTTCTTTGCTGGAGACTCAAAGATTGGTGCATTTTCCTATATTCTATGCTGGTACCACCCAATTTACCTTCTTTGAAACCAGTTTTCCCCAGCTCTTTTTTTCCTGCTCCACAGGTGTTCAGACCCATTTCACTTTAGTTTGCTTTTATTCATCACTGATGAGACAAGGGAAAAGAAATATTACATGTGGAGAACTTGCAAAGATTACAGGAATGTAGTAAATCCTTACAAAATCCTCTTGAAATCCTATCACTGTTGCACTGTCCTGTTAGTATGATAAGTGAATATCTCTTTGAATCTCCTCCCCTAACTTAACAAACATGTTCTTATTTCTTAATCTGCTTTGCCAAGACGGTCATATTCTCCACTTTCATCTATAATGGTGTCATTTTCTTCTAGTGTATAAATCCCCAATTGATGTATGATGATATGAATCCTTTAGTCTGAATGTGTTACTTTCCTATTGCTGCATAACAAATTACTTAAGCAATGCAGTGACCTAAAGTAACCCCCATTTATTACTGCACAGTTCTACTGATCAGGAGTCTGGGATGGCTTAACTTGGTTCTCTGCTGAGGGTCTCAAAAGGCCAAAATCAAGGTATCATCCAGGCTGGACTCTTTATCTAAAGGCTCTGGGTAAGTACCAGCTTCCAAGGTTGCTGGCACAATTCAGTTCCTTGCCTCTGCTCTTTGAAGGGAGACGGTTAAGGTGAGACCTTCATACCTTAAGTTTAACTGAGGGACTGTAATTATACCTGCAAAATCCCTTTCAGCAGTACCTAATTAGTGATTGACTGAATAACCAGGGTATAGGAATCTTAGGAGTGTCATCTTTAGAACTCTGTATACCACACTGAATACATTCCATCTGCATTTCTGAAAACATCTACATTGAAAACTGAGCAACAAACACTCATGACAACACATCTCACATAAATATGAGGCCTTCTGGGTCTCCAAACCTGGCACTAGTTTATCTAAAATCATATACATTTAAGGCTGATACATTCTTTAATATATTTGCTAATTTCTAATTATACATCCCACAAGATTGAGTGGGCAAATCCCCCCCAATATCATCCCCAATAAATGTATTTGAACTCCCCTGAAGACATAATTATGCTACCAATTCATTTAGAAAGATTTATATAATAAAAGCAGCTGTCCCCAACCTTTTCGGCATCAGGGACCAGTTTAGTGGAAGACAATTTTTTCATGGACCCAGGGGTTTCAGGATGATTCAAGTGCATTACATTTGCTGTGCATTTTATTTCAATTATTATTACATCAGCTCCACCTCAGATCATCAGGTATTAGATCCTAGGGCTCGGGCACCTCCGTAATAAAAATTAACTTGTTTGCCTAGCCCAAAGAATACAAATTTCAAAATAGTAAATTACGGATTTTCAGTAGAAAAAATATGCATTTCTAACCAAAAGGGTATTAAAGGAGAGTCAGTAATTTCTTTAAGTATTTTCCGTCTCTGAAATTCTCTATTCTTTAGGTGCCACAATGCAAGAGAAAATGCCATGACTGCTGTTTAATGAAAATTAAGCTACTTAAAAGAAACTGGCATGACCTCTTCTTCTCACCTAATAAAAATGATTACTTCTGCTAAAATGTGGTTTGGAGAACACACTGGTGCTTGAAAAGGGAAGTGTCTGGAGACTCTCACACGAATAGTGTCAACATAAAAAGATTATTTCAGTATATTTTAGTCTCTGACTATGTTTCTTGTGTGGCAGCTGCTTCCTAGGTGGTCTTCACGCCTGTTTGACAATTTGCATGTATATAAAATCAGAATTATTCGGAAGCTTACAGAAGAATAAGCCATCATTTCAACCTGCTGGAAGTCAGAAAAACGTTCATTAATAATAACAAAGCAGTAGAATGTAGGGAACATTAAAGTATCCCTGAATTGGATATCTGGTGGTTAAAAAATACATCGCTTCTTTTATCAATGTGTATATAAGAATATTCATGACTGGGAATTCATATTGCTCAACATGGGCCTTTGCCAGCACTAAGCATTTACCAATTTTCTATATATAAAATATAAAGTTCTTAAAAGGTTTCATGAAAACAATAATCCTTGTTTACCAATCATTGCCAGGTTATGGCAGAATTTCACAGTATGTTCTGCAGAATTCTAGGAGATGTAGCATCTCTTCAGGGGGTCTTCTAAGATCTTTCTAAGAGGCCCACAAAGTCAAAACTGTCAACATTCACACTAATAGTGCAAAAGCAATGCTAGGTAAAATTGTCTTCACTGTCCGTCATTTTAGTTTTCACTGAAACTTACTCTCGGGGGGGAAATGTCAATTTCACTTTTTATATGTCCCAGATGACGCAGTAATATGTAATTTTGTTAAATCTGAACTCCTAAGTATATGCATTTTTTAATGTTTTATGTAACCCAAAGAAGTAAGGATAAAACATTTTCGCTGCAGACTAAAATATCATGTTATCTCTAAGAAAACTACTGAGAGATGTCTGAGTTCTGAGCTAAACTCACTGTGCTTTTCATTGAACAACATTTTTAATTGAAAGAAAGTCTAACAAACATTAAAAAAAAGGGTTATTCAGATTTGGGGATCTGGCTGACACCCAAAAATGAACAAAGTGAATCTGTCACTCCAAGGAAACTAACTGATGGTACTTGGCAATAATAAAATTCAAGCTTTCAAGTGAAATTAAAATACTAGGAAACTTTTATCTGCCACTGAATGCTTCGTAGCTTCCCAAAATGTGAAGAATTTTTCCGATGAGATCAATAGTGATACTGACAAATATGATTTACATATATGCATAGTAGAGTGAAATGTGTCAGCATTTAGATTTGCCTAATTCAGTGAACCAACATTTTGCAACCAATGATGCTCTAAATGCTATACATAGTAAAAACATCCACTTAAATTGAATTATACTTTATTTCTCTTTAAGAATAGCATCATAGTTCATCCAAACCTAGGAGCTAAAAACGCTGACTTAAACTATGACACAATTCTAATAGGGCACTGACTTCAAAACTAATCTCAGTTTCAGGGATGTTAAAACTGCATACATACATTTGAGAATTGACATTCTGTTGGTTAAAATATTTAACAGCATTTTTTTTTCCTCCAGGTATCTATATACTCACCAACTAACCTGACTAATTAAAACAAGAAAGAATGTGGTTGAGGAGGTGGTAAAACAACTTTTACTTTTTACCCTCCAAACAGCTTTTTAAACATAAACTTAAAAAATAAGTATAACTTCTCAACTGAAACATTTATTTATAATATTCCATAACACAGATACAGTCTGGTTCCTTAAAGTACACATATCTTTTATACCAGTAAATAAACAAAACATCCTATTGTTTCAAATTTTACATGCTGAAAGTAAAAGTACTTTCCAATATTATATTTGCCACTTCTTTCTACATTTTAATGTATACAATTTTATTCTAAAACTTCATTCAAAGGTATTTTTCTCATTTTCAGATTTCTAGTTGTACTGTCCCTGGGTACACAAATGCATTTATTGCAAAATTCATACTTAAACTGAAGAAAGTAGGGAAAATCACTAGGCCATTTAGGTATGACCTAAATCAAATCCCTTACGATTATACAGTGGAAGTACAAATAGATTCAAAGAATCAGATCTCATAGAGTGCCTGAAGAACTATGGACAGAGGTTCGTTAACACTGTGTAGCAGACAGTGATCAAACCATCCCCAAGAAAAAGAAATGTAAACAGGTATAATTGCTGTCTGAGGTGGTCTTACGAATAGCTGGGAAAAGAAGAAAAGTGAAAGGCAAATGAGAAAAAGGAAAGATATACTCGTCTGAATGCAGAATTCCAAAGAATAGCAAGGAGACATAAGAAAGCCTTCCTAAGTGAACAATTCAAAGAAATAGGGGAAAATAGAATGGGAAAGACTAGAAAGCTCTTCAAGAAAATTAGAGATACCAAGGGAACATTTCATGCAAAGATAGACACAATAAAGGACAGAAATGGTATGGACCTAATAGAAGTAGAAGACATTAAGAAGAATGGTCAAGAAGATACAGTAGAACTAAAAAGATCTTAATGACTCAGATAACCACAATGGTGTGATCACTCACCTAGAACCAGATACCCTGGAGTGTGAAGTCAAGTGGGTCTTAGGAAGCATCACTATGAACAAAGCTAGTGGAGGTGATGGAATTGCAACTGAATTATTTCAAATGCTAAAAGATGATGCTGTGAAAGTGCTGCACTCAATATGGCAGGAAATCTGGAAAACTCAGCAGTGGCCACAGGACTGGAGAAGGTCAGTTTTCATTCCAATCACTAAGAAGGGCAATGCCAAAGAATGTTCAAGCTACTGTACAATTGTACTCATTCCACATGCTAGCATTGTCACACTCAAAATCTTCCAAGCCAGATTTCAACAGTACATGAACCGAGAACTTCCAGATGTTCAAGTTGGATTTAGAAAAGGCAGAAGAACCAGAGATCAAATTGCCAACATCCGCTGGATCAGAAAAAGCAAAAGAATTCCAGGAAAACATCTACTTCTGCTTCATTGACTACGCTGAGGCCTTTGACTGTGTAGATTACAACAAACTGTGGAAAACTGACTTCAAGATATGGGAATACCAGACCACCCTACCTGCCTCCTGAGAAACCTGTAAGCAGGTCAAGAAGCAATGATTAGAACTAGACATGGAACAATGGATTTGTTCTAAACTGGGAAAGCAATACATCAAGGCTGTATCCTGTCACCCTGCTTATTTAATGTATATACAGAGTACATCTTGCAAAATGCTGGCTGGATGAAGCACAAGCTGGAATCAAGATTGCTGGGAAAAACATCAATAACTCAGGCATGCAGATGATACCATCCTTATGGCAGAAAACAAAGAGGAACTAAAGAGCCTCTTGATAAAGGTGCAAGAGGAGAGTGAAGAAGCTGGCTTAAAACTAAACACTCAAAAAACTGAGATCATGGCATCCAGTCCCATCACTTGATGGCAAATACAACGGGAAACAATGGATACAGTGACAGACTTTATTTTCCTGGGCTCCAAAATCACTGCAGATGGTAACCCAGCCATGGTATTAAAGTACACTTGCTTCTTGGAAGAAAAGCTATGACAAACCTAGACAGTGTATTAAAAAGCAGAGACATTACTTGGCCAACAAAGATCCATCTAGTCAAAGCTATGGTTTTTCCATTAGTCATGTATGGATGAGAGTTGGTCCATAAAGAAAGCTGAGTGCCAAAGAATTGATGCTTTTGAACTGTGGTGTTGGAGAAGACTCTTGAGAGTCCCTTGGAGAGAATCCCTTGTAAGGAGATCAAAGCAGGCATTCCTACAGGACATCAATCATGAATATTCTTTGGAAGGACTGATGCTGAAGCTGAAGCCCCAATACTTTGGCCACCTGATGCAAAGAGCCCAACTCATTGGAAAGACCCTGATGCTGGGAAAGATTAAGGGCAGGAGGAGAAGGGGATGACAGAGGACAAATGGTTGAATGGCATCACTGACTCAATGCACATGAGTTTGAGTAAGCTCCAGGAGATGGTGAAGGACAGGGAAGCCAGGCGTGCTGCAGTCAGTGGGGTCGCAAAGAGTTGGACATGACTGAGTGAACAATAACAACACAGATGCACGATGCTGGAAAGGAAAGCTGTCTCTCATTATAGAAAAATCTGAGACAGAGATTTCAACTGTGTGGCCTTTACTAACACTGACGCTGGACAAATGTGTAACCTGTCCACAGGGAATAAAATGATGTGACAGAACTAGTGCCTACTGAGTGCTGATTAAAAACTAGCTGTCTGTGAAATCAGTGATACAGTCTTTGTAAAATCTAATTTAAAAGTGAGGAATTCAAACCTTCAAGGTGTTAAACAATGTGCCCACATTCATGCCTGTAAAAAGCAGCAGAGACTAATTTGAATCTAGATGTCTGGCTTCAACATCCATGCTCTGTTCTGTTTCAGAGTTTTCTTCATTTGTAAAGTAATAGTGATTAAAAAAAAAAAAAACTATCTAGAGAGTTTCAGAAAATAAATGAGAAAATATCCATGGAAGTGTTTCTCAAGTTACAACGAGCAGTATCAGCATCACACTGCTTTTAAAATATAGGGCATTTCTCTCCTGGTACAATTAAAATTAATAACCTGAATTCAAAGTTTTTAACTACTGTCCTTCCCCTCTCAGTATACTTAGGAGAGCAGGGGAAATTTTCATTGCAATCATTCAGGCCCATATTATCCAAACCGATAAATACTAAATCCACTTCTTTCCTTTCTCCTTTTCTTTCAGTATTTTCATTCTAGTATCCAATGTGAAATGAACTGACTTCACATCAGAAATAGATAAAAGAAGGCATATATAAACTTAAGAAAGCATCTGACCCCCCCAAAAAAAACAAAAAACAAAATATGCATAATAGTGCATGAAGAGATTTACAAATGTGTATCAATAGATATTCAGTTGATTTAAGACCTAAATCTCTTCTGTTTTGTTATGCTAGAGATTGAGAGCTGTTAAGATGACCAGTAGGCTACACATGCTTACTTAATTTGGGTTACAAATTACAGAGCAGTTTATCAGTACTCCCTTAATAAGACTGGGAATTATTAATATTGCCCCATATTCTTCTTCTCTTATAAAAGAGTATATAAGTATCATGGAAGCTCTATGCCTCAGGCTGCAATTTCCAGAAATGAAAAGCTTTAAATTGGTTTAAATAGAAAGAGATATCTGCTTCCCAGGTGGCACTGGTGGTTAAGGATCTGCCTGCCAATGCAGGACATATGAGAGATGCGGGTTCGATCTCTGGAAAGAAATAGTTCGATCTCTGGAAAGAGAAGAAAATAGCAACCCCTTTCACATTCTTGCCTGGGAAATCCCGTGGACAGGGGAGCCTGGTGGGCTACAGTCCATAGGGTAGCAGAGAGTCAGATATGACTGAGCATCTGAGCACAGTAAGGATATGTACTGGCTTACACATTCAGAAGCTCAAAGGCTAGACTGGCTCCAAGGCAAGGAGAATGGCATGATTCAACAGTGTCCTTGAGGATAGACACCCTTCATCTCTCCACTGTGCAGTGTATGCATTCATATTTATCTGAAGACTAATTTCCTTTGTGACTATACTGATCAGGGTTGCATCCTTTCTTGTTTACATACAATGGGAAAGATACGACCAAGCTTCAGGCATGAAAAATGTTCCTTTCTTCAGATTCATGAGGCAGACATAGGTTACAGGTTACATGTCCCAACCATGGCAAGGCCATATGCTGACTGGCTTAGGCCTGAGGCCCAGAAATGATCCCTCTGATCAGCCTACACGAATCATGACCCATCCACAGAAGTGTATCCTTTTCTACCTGGCATCATGGCTGCACAGTGGTGGATGTATGAATGATAGGGTGGCAACCACCACACCTACTTCACACTAATGTCTTTATAAATCTTACCAGTGTAGGTCTCTAGGCAGAAGTATGGTTCATGTGGGGACAGGGATTGGGATGAAGAGACTACTCTTCTGATTTGGTGGTTAAAAGTTTTCTCACTTAACGTCCCCTAGGGGAAAAAATCTCATATTTTTATTCTGCTCAAGATTAAATATGAACAAAGACCTCCATTTCATATTTGAGATAAGAAAAAGAAATGCTGAAAGATACAGAGGGGAAAACTAGGATTTATCAATGCCAGAGGAGACCATGAAAATATAAGTACTCAGAAACAGAAGGGGATATCAGAAAGGGCATCAGATTTTTCACATCATATGCTATATTGAAAACCAATTTTTATCAAGCTCTTAATGGACAAATGAACAGAGCTGGGAACTGGTTACATCACTTTGCTGATGAACCATACATATTCTAATAACACTAATAATTCCAAGTATACCAAGCTTCCTTATTATCCAAATGTGCTTTAACCCAGAATAAATATGCATGCTATTTTCAATTAGCAGATTGAGCAAGACGTAGTCATAGGCATAAAGAAATCGGTTCTCCTCATATGAGTAACTGCTTTCTTAGGCCACGTGTACATACTTTAAAGAGGTGGTTAGAGACCATAATTATGGAATATATTGCCTGAGTTGCTGATTTTTCTCAGCTCTAATAAGGCAAAAAGTTGATCTGATCAAGAAGGTTTGGGGGCCAACATAGCTGTTTAAGTAGAGGAAAAGGTAATTATTTTGAGGCAAGCTTTCTTAGTAATCAAATGCTTCCATGGTTGCTGCTGCTGCTGCTGCTAAGTCGCTTCAGTCGTGTCCGACTCTGTGCGACCCCATAGACGGCAGCCCACCAGGCTCCACCGTCCCTGGGATTCTCCAGGCAAGAACACTGGAGTGGGTTGCCATTTCCTTCTCCAGTGCATGGAAGTGAAAAGTGAAAGTGAAGTCGCTCAGTCGTGTCCGGCTCTTCGCGACCCCATGGCCTGCAGCCCACCAGGTTCCTCTGGAGTGGGGTGCCATTGCCTTCTCCGGCTTTTATGGTTAGGTAGATTAAAACTATAGATCAAGATTTAATTTCTGAAAATTCAGCCAAGAAGACAAGAAAACAGCAGGAACCAAGTTAGTCAGTTAACACTGGGAAGATCATCCCTGGATCTATTCAGCTTTTCCTTAGGTGCCCAGCTTGTTTTACTTTTCCAGTCCTTTCTGAATCAAATATTCCTTTGATTCCATCATCCTCCACTTCATACTATTATAACTATTTTTCACTTATTATCTCAGATTTAATCATCTGAGGAGGCTGGTAAGAACTTAACAGAACTAGTTGCTTAAAATTATATTTTTAAGTACCACTGATACTTAAAATAGTTTATTCTCTTTTTCCCATTTTTTATTGTTTGCCTCACAAGACATAAATGATACTTCAGTGATGGCTGAATTAAAATACTTATTATAGTAAAGCGATGAACTCCACA
>SJYQ01004156.1:324417-341462 GCA_006410935.1 Redunca redunca
TAGCCAATGGCATTATTTTGAAGCTAACTTTCAGAAGTATTGTACCAAAAGCATTTTAGTAAATACTGAAAAACAAAAGTATCATTATTAAAATTAAATTCTAAATTAAAGAGTACTTTCAAGACATACAGATTTGTCCCTTCTCTATAATTTCAAAGAGAAATGTGAAAGTTACACTAATAAATCATGGAATTGATAGTTGGGATAAAGTGTTTTGTGTTTTTGTTACTATGAACCCATAGAACTAGGTTAGCTTTAAACTATTTACTTCATTGTGTCACACAGAACAATTTAACAAACAAATGACTGCAGAAAGGTCTGGACTGATACATACATTATTTACCTGAGTTGAAACCAAAATTAATAACTGAGATATTATCTCTTCCTGTTAATGTGCTCACATAACATACAACATTTAATGATGACCTAGTATGAGCATTTGCAAGATACTAGGCTGTTATGCAGAGAAGACAATGGCACCCCATTCCAGTACTCTTGCCTGGAGAATTCCATGGACGGAGGAGCCTGGTGGGCTGAAGTCCATGGGGTCACTAAGAGTCGGACATAACTGAGGGACTTCAATTTCACTTTTCACTCTCATGCATTGGAGAAGGAAATGGCAACCCACTCCAGTGTTCTTGCCTGCAGAATCCCAGGGACAGGGGAGCCTGGTGGGCTACTGTCTATGGGGTCGCACAGAGTCAGACATGACTGAAGCGACCTAGCAGCAGCAGCAGCAGCAGGCTGTTTGAGTTCAGTTTGTAAAATATGGATAAGACCATGGAATCCACAGAGATTAAAAATTTTATCTTATTTTTTATAACTTCACTTCCCTGGTGGCTCAGAGGGTAAAGCATCTGCCTGAAATGTGGGAGACCTGGGTTTGATCTCTGGGTCAGGAAGATCCTCTGGAGAAGGAAATGGCAACCCACTCCAGTATTCTTGCCTGGAGAATCCCATGGACGGAGGAGCCTGGTAGGCTACAGTCCACAGGGTTGCAAAGATTCAGACACAACTGTGAGACTTCACTTTCTCTCTTTCTTTACAAAGCTAAAGATCTGATCATCTGTTATGATTATACCTACTAAAAAGGGATGTTTTTTTCTTCCTCAATAACTCAAACCATTCATTTCGACTTTCCTAATCAATGGTGGAAGGTCACTTAGAGAGGTAAACCTTTCCTTACCTTGGGCTAATTTTTACTACTAGGGCACTAGAGGGCTTCCCTTGTGGCTCTCAGCTGGTAAAGAATCTGCCTGCAATGTGGAAGACCTGGGTTCTGTCCCTGGGTTGGGAAGATCCCCTGGAGAAGGGAAAGGCTACCCACTCCAGTATTCTGGCCTGGAGAATTCGATGGACTACAGTCCATAGGGTCGCAAAGAATCAGACACAAGTGAGAGACTTTCACTTTCACTTCACTTTTTCAGGGCACTGGAATCAGTAATACAGAGAAAAGTGATCCTCCAAATAAACTTTGGTCCCACAGGAAAGTAAAGGCAAAATTATATCAGTATCTATCAATATGTTATATGCATATATCCTTTGACAGGTTTTTTTTTTTTTTTTCTATTTTCAACTAGATTTTTATACCTGTCACTTTCCAAAAAAACAGAAACAATCTACTAAGCCCTATTCTAGGTCCTATTTATCAAGGGGCACAAAACTGAATCAACATTTCTGCTAAAGGGTTTAGGAAGTGCACAAAAATCTTTCTTTCCATGAAACATGGAATGGCTTAGCAAAACTACAGCAAATTTTGTCTCCCAAAAAAGTTTTTCCATCAGGTTTTGAGTAGAAAACCTTTTTAGAAAGTGAAGCTTTAGTTTTCTATCCATAACTAAATGATGCATTAGAACGAACAATCCTTTGTCTTATCTTTAAAAACCATAGTTTGGGCATACAGAGTACATATTTAATCCTTTGGTAGTAGTTCAAGTTTTGAAAATCTGAGGACAAATAATAATTTTACAACTGACTTGAGCCAGCCAATTGAGATTATAAAATACAGGTTTTCAGTCCTAATGAGCAGGATAAACCTAGAGCCTGTTATACAGAGTGAAATAAGTCAGAAAGAGAAAAACAAATATCGTATATTAACACATATATATGGAATCTAGAAAGACAGTACTGATGAGCCTGTTTGCAGGGCAACAATGGAGATGCAGACACAGAGAAAAGACTTGTGGACACAGCTGGGGAAGAAGAGGGTGGGACAAATTGAGAGAATAGCATGGAAACATATTATGTAAAAACAGATAGCCAGTGGAAATTTGCTGTAAGATGCAGGGAGTTCAAATTAGGAAGTCTGTGACAGTGAACAGGGTTGGAATTGGGTGGGAGGTGGGAGAAAGGTTCAAGAGGGAGGGGGCATATGTATACCTCTGGCTGATTCATGTTGATTCACAGCTGAAACCAACAAAATACTGTAAAGCAATTATCCTGCAATTAAACATTTTTTAAAAACACAAATATTACTGTAGAATATTATCTAGAATATTCTCACAAATTCCAGATATGACCACTTTTGATTCATTCTTTTGATATGGTATACTAGCCTATGTGCAAGCAAGTAGTTCAATTGCATTTCATGAGCAAAATTTGACATTAATGAAAATGGGCTTTGCTAGTAGCTCAGCTAGTAAAGAATCCACCTGCAATGCAGGAGAACTCGGTTCAGTTCCTGGGTCAGGAAGATCCCCTGGAGAAGGGATAGACTTAGCCACTCCAGTATTCTTGGGCTTCCCTGGTGGCCCAGCTGGTAAAGAATCCTCCTGCAATGCAGGAGACCTGGGTTCGATCCTTAAGTTGAGAAGATTCCCCTGGAGAAGGGAATGGCTACCCCTTCCAGTATTCTTGCCTAGAGAATTCCACAGACTGTACATTCCATGGGATTGCAAATAGCTGAACACAACTGAGTGATTTTCACTTTCAATTTCACTTTGACAATAATGAAAAAGATTATATTTCTAAGCACAAGAGCAAGTACACTGTAATTATTCTAAACAAATACTAGCACTTGTTTACAATCATATACAGATAAAGATGTTAATACATTTTTCTCTAAATGTGAAAATTCAGAAAGCTATAAAAATATATAGTCACATAAATTAGGATACATCTATGCAATAAAACAGTATGTCTGTTCCTCCTTCCAAATGATACAGACCAAATATGAGTGTGTTAGCTTCCTGTTAGCTTAATACATAGAAATCTGTTGCATTTCTATACACTTTAACAATGAAAGGTCAGAAAGAGAAATTAAGGATTTAATAGATAAATTATCCTATTTACCATCACATCAAAAAAGAATAAAATACTTAGGAATAAACCTACCTAGAGACACAAAAATGTGTACTCAGAAAACTCTAAGATACTGATGAAAGAAATATAAGATGACACAAACAGAAAGATATAGCATGTTCCTAGATTAGCAAAATCAATACTATCAAAATGATTATACTACCCAAGGTAAGTTACAGTTTCAATGTAATTCCTATCAAATTACAAATGGCATTTTTTTTTTTGCAGATCTAGGACAAAAAATATCTTCAAATTTGTATCAAAACATAAAAGACCCTGAATAGCCAAAGCAATCTTGAGAAAGAAAAGACAGAGCTGGAAGAATCAGGCTCCCTCATTGTAGACTATACTACAAAGCTACAATCATCAAAACAGTATGATCTCTCACAAAGACAGATATATAGATCAATGGAACAATATAGAAAGCCCCAAAACAATCTTTCACACCTTTGGTCAATTACTCTACAACAAAGGAGGCAAGAATATACAATGGAGAAAATACAGTTTATTTATTCAGTGATCCTGGTAAAACTGGATAGCTACATGTAAAAGAATAAAATTAGAACACTCTCTAATACCATACATAAAAATAAATTTCACAGTGGATTAAAGACTTAAATGTAAGACAGGATAATATGTAATTCTTAGAGGAACACACAGGCAGAACGCTCTTTGACATCTGTTGCTGCAAGATCTTTCTGGACCTACCTCCTAGGGTAAAGAAAACAAAAACAAACATAAACAAATAGGATCTAACTAAATATGAAAATGTTTGCAAAACAAAGGAAACCATAAACAAAACAAAAAGACAACCCTCCGAATGGGAGAAAATAGTTGCAAACAATGCGACTGACAAGGGATTAATTTCCAAAATATACAAAGAGTTCATGAAGCTAAATATTAAAAAAAAAATCCAAAAAAATGGGCAAAAGGTCTAAACAGACATTTATCCAAAGAAGACATACACAGACGGCCAAAATACACACAAAAAGATGCTCAACCTCACTAATCGGTAGAGAAATGCAAATCAAAATTACAGTGAGGTACCTCCTCAAACTAGTAAGAATATCCACCATCAAAAAGTCTACAAACAACAAAATACTCAAGAGGGTGTGGAGAAAATGGAACCCTCTTACACCATTGGTGAGAATGTAAACTGATACAGCCATTGTGGAGAACAGTATGGAGGTTCCTTAAAAAACTAAAAAGAGAGATACCATATGACTTACCAATCACACTCCTGGGTATATACCCAGAGGAAAGTATAATTCAAAAAGATACATGCACTCCAGTGTTCACTGTAGCACTATTTACAACAGCCAGGATATGGAAGCAACCTCTATGTCATCAACAGAGGAATAGATAAAAAAGATGTGAGATATATATATATATATATATCCTTTGGAATATTACAATGGAATATTTTGGAATATTATGGAATATAACAATGGAATATTACTCGACCATAAAAAGGAATGAAACTGTGCCATTTGCAGAGACATGGATGGACCTAGAGACTGTCATACAGAGTGAAGTAAATCAGACAATGAAAGACAAATATTGTATCATATCAATTATATGTGGAACCTAAAAAAAGGATACAAATGAACTTACAAAACAGGAACAGACTTATAGACTTCAAAAACACGCTTATCATTTACCAAAAAAGAAAGGTGGGGAGGGATAAACTAGCAGGTTGGGATTAACATATCCATACTATTACACATAAAATAATCAACAAGACCTATTGTATAGCACAGGAAACTCTACTTAATACTCTGTAAACCTACATAGGAAAATAATCTGGAAAACAATAGACATATGTATATGTATAAATGAATCACTGCTGACAATGACAGCAAAGTGTACACCTGAAACTAACACAAAATTGTAAATCAACTATACTCTAATATAAAATAAAAATTAACTTTAAATAAATAATAAATAATGTAGTAAGAATCCAATAGCTTTAGTATATAAGGTAGACTTATAAGTCTTTCAAACATATAAAACATTATATGTTTCAGTATTTCATTGAATTCTAAAATTTGTAAGCAAGGCAGGCTCATCCTATAGAAATGTAAAGTGTAAATTATTAAATAAACTTTCACTAGATATAAACAGCCAAAAGAAGAAAAAGGAACTGATACTTGTTTCAGAATTCCTAGGTGTCATGAATTTTACACATTATTTTCTCATTTAAACTGTAACATGTTCAGAAAATTACTACTGGTAATATCAAATATCTGGAGAAGGAAATGGCAACCCACTCCAGTGTTCTTGCCTGGAAAATTCCATGGACCGAGGAGCCTGGTAGGCTACAGTCCATGGGGTCGCAAAGAGTTGGACATGACTGAGCAATTTCAGTTTAATAGCGAATATATCACACTAACCCCATAAAACTGTTTTGTCACTTGACAATACTGTTAGCCACAGCAAATGATTCCTAACTGTGTCTAAGATAATGAGGAATGCAATAATAACCATGGGCTGACCAACTATCAATTAAAAACATTTATTATATAATATAAAAGATATTTCTGATAGTATATCTTACATACTAATAAAAGTTTGCACAGGATTTTATACAATTATTTATGCTTGGAAAATTACTGAATGGTCACTTTATGTTAGATGTTATAGAAGATGTCTTATATTCTTCTCTCTGTACTATTAGCCTCATCATAATGAGATGAATAGAGGTCAAACGGTCAACTCTAAAATCACCAGCTACTGTTTGGGTAAACACAGGTCATATTTCTTTGATTATCTTTCTTATTTAGTCTTAAAGTTCTATATATTTATGTATCATATATGTATATACATAAATAAAAATATAACTTTAGATACAAATTATCCNTATTGCAAGTATCTAATCTTTTCATTTACATATCAAGTTTTAGATATGATGTAGTTTTAATTTTCAAGAAGCCCAAATGATTAATAATTTTTATTTACTGCATTTTGTATCCTATCTAGGAAATTACTGTCCTCTCATGGTCATGAGCCACCAGAAGATTTTGTTTTTAATAAAAGTCTTATAGTTGTAGATTTCTATGATCCATTATGAATTAACATCATATAAGGTGCTAAACAGGGTTGAGATACATTTTTTTCAAATGCGTATCCATATGTAAACAGACTATCTTTTCATCACTGAATTATGCTGATGGTTTTACTGAACATCAATTGACCATATGTATGTGAGTGTATTTCCAGACTCTTTCTTCTGTTTCACTGATTTGTATGGCTAATGTTCTGTCATAGCTATACCGTTTTGACTACCAAACCTTTATAATAAGTTTTGAAATCAGAAAACCTAAGTCCACCCAATTTGTTCCTCTTTTACAAAACTGCTTAACTCTTCTAGGTCCTTTTCTTTCCCAAATAAATACTGGAATCTGATTGTAATTTTTAAAACCAAAGCAAACCAAATGAAAAACCTGCAGAGATTTTCACTGGGACTATAGTCACTCCATAAGTCAATTTAGGGAAAATAGACATCATGATAATACTTTGTCTTCCAATAAATAAACCTTTATTTATATCTCTAATTTTTCTGAGCAGGGCTATGTAGATAATATTTCATTTTCTTAAACTATTCTCAGTGTTTTATGGTTTTGGAAGTTACTTTAAAATCTTCCCAACTGTTTACTTCCTCCATATATAAATATAATTCTTCTTCTAAATTGCCTTTATATGCTACAGCCTTGTAAATTTCACTTGTAAAGTCTAGCAATTTTTCCACTAGATTTCTTAAAATTTTCTTTGTACCAAATTATGTTATCTGTGTAGAGATAGTTTTTAATTTTTCTTCCCAATATTTATACCTTTCCTTCCTCTGCCTTATAACCATCAACACAATACTGAACAGATGAGCTAAGAGTGGACATCCCTTGCCTTGCTTCCAGTCTTATTAGCTATAGATTTTGTGTGTATAAGTAGGTGTAGACACACTTTCACAGATTAAGAAAGTACCCTTATGAATTCATTAAGAATTTTTGTTGATAGGGTTTTTTCAGTCAGTACAGTAGTGATATCATTTCATTATTTCAGGGATCTTTTCTTTAACAGGAAGTCAGTTATTGATCTTAATGTTGTCTCTGTTATTGTAATGTGTCCCTTTTCTCTAGCCAATTCAACATTCTTTTCTATATCTTTGGTTCTCACCAATTTTCCTATGATATGCCTCCATCTCTAAGTTGTTATTCATGAAAATAACTAGGTCTAGGTCTCTAGGTTTTTTATGAAATCTGTGAAACACTTTTGACATTACTTCTTCAAATAATTTTCTTACTCATTCTCAACTCTGTTCTGAGATTCCAATTACAGCAGTATTTGGTAAATCCAACATCTAAGCAATCTCAAAAAGTTGGCTTAAAGCTCAACATTCAAAATCTAAGATCATGGCATCTGGTCCCATTACTTCATGGGAAATAGATGGGGAAACAGTGGAAACAGTGGCAGACTTTATTTTGGAGGGCTCCAAAATCACTGCAGATGGTGACTGCAGCCATGAAATAAAAAGACGCTTACTCCTTGGAAGGAAAGTTATGACCAACATAGATAGCATATTAAAAAGCAGAGACATTACTTTGCCAACAAAGGTCTATCTAGTCAAGGCTATGGTTTTTCCAGTGGTCATGTATGGATGTGAGAGTTGGACTGTGAAGAAAGCTGAGCACCGAAGAACTGATGCTTTTGAACTGTGGTGTTGGAGAAGACTCTTGAGAGTCCCTTGGGCTGCAGGGAGATCCAACCAGTCCATATACACAATGGAGTATTACTCAGCCATTAAAAAGAATACATTTGAATCAGTTCTAATGAGGTGGATGAAACTGGAGCCTATTATACAGAGTGAAGTAAGCCAGAAAGAAAAACACCAATAAAGTATAGTAACGTATATATATGGAATTTAGAAAGATGGTAACAATAACCCTGTATGCAAGACAGCAAAAGAGACATAGATATATAGAACAGTCTTTTGGACTCTGTGGGAGAGGGAGAGGGTGGGATGATTTGGGGGAATGACATGGAAACATGCATAATATCATATAAGAAATGAATCACCAGTCCAGGTTCTATATAGGATCCTTGGGGCTGGTGCACTGGGATGACCCAGAGGGATGGTACAGGGAGGGATGTGGAGGGGGATTCGGGATGGGGAACATGTACACTCGTGGCAGATTCATGTTGATGTGTGGCAGAACCAATACAATATTGTAAAGTAAAAAACAATAATAATAAATAAATAAACGAGATCGGTCCTGGGTGTACTTTGGAAGGACTGATGCTGAAGCTGAAACTCCAATACTTTGGCCACCTCATGCGAAGAGTTGACTCATTGGAAAAGACTCTGATGCTGGGAGGGATTGGGGGCAGGAGGAGAAGGGGACAACAGAGGATGAGATGGCTGGATGGCATCAACGACTCGATGGACATGAGTCTGGGTAAACTCCGGGAGTTGGTGATGGACAGGGAGGCCTAGCATGCTGCGATTCATGGGGTCGCAGAGCTGGACACGACTGAGTGACTGAACTGAACTGAAGCAATCTCAGGGTCTGATTTTATTGATAATTTTTCTTTGACCGTGGGTCACATTTTCATGTTTCTTTGCTTGACTAATTTTCATTATATTCCAGACACTGTAGATGATATATCATAGAGATTCAAGATTCAGTTATATTCCTCTGAAGAGTGCTTTGTCTTTTTTACTTGCTGGTCACTCTGAATGTAGGTAGGTTTGAGTTTATTCTTTAATAGGGACGATATACCAAAAGCTCAAAATGATTGCCAAGCCTTCGTAAACTGGTGGGATTTAACCTCCAAACTGGGCTTGGTTTCAAGCTTTGTTAAGAGAGGGTCAAGAAAGGGCATGTCTCTGGATCATGGTGCCTATTAAGAAGGCCTCTTAATGGTGCCTCTGTTTTCTCAGATAAATGCCTCTAAATGGTGCCTTTACTTCTTCAGATAAATGCCAGGAGTAAAAACAAGGTATTAGCAAGGTTGCTTTACTCCCATGGCCCAAATATGCTCAATTTCTAGAATCTTAACTCCATAACAACAGCACCCTGATAAATTTTGGGTAGTTTCTTTGTGTAGCTAGACCAGCCTTTGCAAAGTCCTCACAGATGATCTGCACAAGAACTTGGCACCTCTGCCTGCAAAGTACCCTCGTCTTGGCGCTTTCAACAGGAGCACTGTGTTCTACTTAGATGCCAGCTTGCTGTACCATTAAAAAAAATTGTCCCAAGGCAAAGTTGGGCTGGCTGTGGGGCTCACTTAGTAAATTTTCCTTCTTTCAGAGACTGCACTGCTATTTCTTCAATAACTGAAAGCAGTTGCCTCATAAATGTTTTTCAATTTTATGGCTGTTTATTGCAGAGGTCTAGTATCAGGTACACCTACATAGCTGGAAATGGAAGTCTAGTTGTGTTCTTATACAGAGATTGTTTTTATCTTTACGAATTATTTATAAGTAGAATCATTTTTATACAATTCAGCAAAAAGAAGCCATTATGAATTCAATAGACTCATTATAGAAAATCATATTTAAATGTCACTGTGTATTCTGTGATGTGAAATGTCAACATTGATAAAAAAATTAAATTGCTACTTAATAATGAACTACCATTAATTATTAGCTCTAAGCAAGATAAGCTTATATTTAAGTTTGTAAGTTTATACAGAGTGTTCATAGAGAGTTAATTGTTCTTCATTGTTTCACCTTATATTTATACTCAGTGCTGAATACAAATGCAGCTCAAAATTAACTAGCTAGAGACTTAATTAAAAATTTTGCTTGTAACCAGAAATTGTTCAGTTTAACATATTAGGCATTTTACATGATGATGATGGAAAAACATACCATGTAGGTTCATAACTTCAAAGTTCCACCAAAATTCATCAGTGCTTTCATTTATCATCATCAATGGCTATGTCTTTGCATCAAAAATTGAAGGTAACTTTTTAAATATTAATTAACCAAATGTTTAGTCAATATGCCAGCCAATATGTGGCTGTTCAGAAATCAGTTATTATGAATTGAGGGAAATGACTAACAGCATTATGCCAAAAGGTTTTTGGAACACAAAATCTGGAATAAAAGCATTCTATGAAGGGACTAATAGGATTAACAGCATGGCCATCAAATTAAGAATGTCATTTAATTGGCTTTAAAAAAAACTCACCGTGTTATTAGTATAGCTGCATCCACTGAGGTCATGTCCTCTCCCCAGCTGGTTGACATCTCTAAATGTATCTCATTCTTTTTGCCAAATTCTTCATGCTGCCACTTACAAAAACTTTCCAGCATTTTCTCTCCATGATGCCCAATATACAGATCTGCCTGCAAAAGAAGAGATTTCACTTCCAGGCAAATTATTCTCAGATATACAGAAAACTAAAAACCAAGGGGACTTCTTGAATTACTAGAGCCGACTGCTGACCATAACATTAATTAGCACCTGGAAGACATTCAGGATTAATTTTTCCTGAGCTAAAAAATCTTAAAACTTTGTGAAGGTACAATAATTACAAAACCTGTTTAAGGCTATTCTGAAAAAGAAGAGAGTTGCAATGGAATATTAAGAATGTGGAACTTTTAGACTTAAATCACTCATTATTTCTACAATTTTAACAAAGGTTTTACAAAGCTAAGCAGTATGTTAAAATGATGCCACAGAACAGTCTCTGTTTAAATTGAATTACAGATAAAGGACATGTTTAAATAAGAAAATAAAACTATCATTAAAAATTACTTTTAAAAACTGCATTTTGCAAAGTTAAGGTTTGTTGTCAGGATCCTTGGAAACTACAACCATTCCATTTTTGGAATATAATTGAGGTACTAACTAAAACTAACGGCCAGTTATATGTACATTTCAAGTGACTCAGTGGATATTTCTGGATTTTAAGTCAATAAAAAGTAAATCCCTAACATTCCCTTTACTTAAAAGTACCTGAATACAACTTCTCACCCACTGAATTGAACAAAAAACTCAAGACTTTCTTACTGGAGTTTCATGGAGCAGAATAAGCTTTATCACACGAAGATTGACCTGCACACCAAGACTCTTGTGTTGGAAAAGGTTAAAAACCTAAAAGCAAATAAAAATAAAAATCCTAAAATAAAACTGAAAGACATCTTAATTTTTCTTAAAGCCCAGACCAGGGAGAAGTCTCAATTCAGTTGATCAATTTTATAGATTTCAAAAAAAATTTATTACTTTAAAATTAGCTTAATAAGCAATAACTAATTCACTTTAGACACCAAGAAATTCAGACCTAGCATTCTGATAATACACTGCAATCGATAATCTAAGCATTTCAATGCAGGGGTAGGTGCAGAGGGAAGATTGGGCTTTATACAATAGTGAAGAGAAGAATTTTAGTAACTAAATCCTAGAAATTTTCTTAAGATCACAAAATGCCAGTGTCCTTTCTTCTGAGAAAATGTCCCCAAACAGCCTGCTTTATGCCACCTCCCAATTTATCCTTTACAGTTTTTTCACTCCCCAGGACAACTGCCAAACAGGAACAGGATTTTCAAAGCTCCTCCCCTTCAATGCTGCCCATGAAGACATGCTATTATTGCTTAACAGTTTCAGGTCACCATTATAACTGGTATATCCGAAATATGGTATATGTAACAATGCTGGAAAGCAAGGCAAATTTTTTATGCAGTACCTTAATTTTTTTTTTGGTAAAACTATTTAATTTATTATAGAATATTAAAACTGGCATACTAAACCCACACTTTCCAAGGCAGTACTATTTTAAAGAGACTGGAGTTGGTAGGCTATGCCTCTCTACCCTTTACAAAATGCTGGTGAAGTATTTGTTCAGTAGCTCAGTATTTATCCTTGTAAGAGTGGTTCTTATCTTGCCTTATATGGCAACTTGACTTATAAATGGATATCTGCCGTTGGCTTTATTTATGTTTACTCTCTCCTAAGAAACACTATCCATGAAAACCTTCTCATTCTGCCTTGAAGGAAGTTTACTCAACAGGGTATATAGTTAAGTCAAAGGATTCAGGCAGTAGGTACAAGGATTCAGATCCCAGGTATAAGTTAGATTTCTGTGGTCCAAAAGCTATCAACCAAAGTTAGCTACCTGTGATTCAGCTCTTAGCTATTACATCTTACTCATCAACTAGTATTATATCTGACATGCAATTTTACATACCTACGTAAGAGCTCA
This sequence comes from Redunca redunca, assembly GCA_006410935.1. Taxonomy (NCBI): domain Eukaryota; kingdom Metazoa; phylum Chordata; class Mammalia; order Artiodactyla; family Bovidae; genus Redunca; species Redunca redunca. Next base: position 336,922 of record SJYQ01004156.1, read on the forward strand.
GTGGATCACTAACCTCCATTTTTGTTCCACCTCATAATCTACAGTACTTTGGGTGAGGCCATACATATAAACAAATACAACATTTCTGCTATTTCAACAAATGGCCTTTTATAAAAAAGAAGGAAAAGAAGGGCACAAAAAAAGAGATAAAAGAATAACAGAAAAAGAGTTTTGCCACATCAAATTAACAATAAGGTTTTATTACTAGAAGGTATATTATTCTTCTGATATCTCTTTTGAGATGGATCAATTTGATATACCTATTTTTTCTTACTGATGTCAATAAAAGAAAGGAATAGTAATGAGTTAATTTTTAAAGAACTTCATTATACTCACACATTTCTTCCTTAGAGTTTTCTTGAAAAAATTCCAAGCGCACTTTAAAGTTTGCCTACCATATTTAAGATGGTTAGAATGAATCTCCTGGCTGCATCTGCTCCATGATACGAAACCATTGCTGGGTCTGCAACCACTACAGTCTCTATGTTGTATTCTTGAGGTAATTTGTATGAATATCGTTTCCCTCTTCCACTTTCTGTTATTTTTTTAGATTTAGGTCTTCCTTTATCTGCAACACAGAAATGAATTTTCAAATGTACCTCTATCTTAGCAAAATGAATAAAAATCTCCACCTCTTCAATACTTAAAAAAGAAAGTTTATTCAATACCAACATGTGCTGATGATATAGTGATGAGCGAGACCATCAAAGTTCCCTGCACATAGGGAACCTAAATGAGCATCTGGCTTTGGAATCAGACAGACTGGACTTCTACCACTGATTAACTCTACCCCTTGGGAAACTAACATCACTCAGTCAGCTTTAGTTTCCTCATTTGTAAAATGAATAACAGTCACACCTGCTTTCTAGAGTTGTAGGTGGCCAATAATAAGATCACATTAGTATGTATAAATAATTCTATAAATAAAAGACATCATGGTTTTCTTTTGGAAACCAGTGGTAAGATAAAGGTCTACTTGCCAGAAGTGCCTGAAGTGACTGCTCCATACATCCTAATGTCACTAAGTCGTGTCTGATTCTTTGCAACCCCATGGATTGCAACCCACCAGGCTCCTCTGCAGGCAAATGCCTCCAACTATGTATGGGCTTCAAAGGAATTGGCTCTGTCATCCATCGGAATAATAACAGAAGTTATGACCTCAACACAGCAGATTCTTCAAACAGAGTCAAATAAAAGCAGTAACCACCAATAAACATCTTTATACATTTATATAAAAATAGAAATTTCCTGTTTATGAAAATATGCTACTATCAGAATGAAAATCATTCAACCAAGTGGGAGAAGATAATTACAGAACTTTTCCATAATAAAGAAATGAAAAGCTACTCTAAGTCAATGACAGATAACTGAACTGAAAAACTGGCTGCAAATCTGAACAAGCATTTCTAACAAAAAGGAGATTCAAAAGGCTAATCAGCATAGGAGAAGGTGCTCAGTCTCATTGGTCTTCAAGGAAATGCAAATTAACCACAATAACTTAAATACAATTCCAGAATGGCTACAATAGACATGATTATATTCAGTGTTAACAAGAAGGTAAGGACAACTGGAAGTCCCATACTTATATGAGCTGGGAGTTTAAATTAGGATAAACAATGAAAAACTGGTTGGGAGTATTCACTAAAGCTGAATAATTGTCCACCCAATGATCAACATTCTAAAGTACATACTCGTTAAATACATGCAAATCAGGTGTAAAAATTACTCATAGCAGCACTATTCTTAATAGTTCAACTAACCATCAATAGTATAGTGAATAAAGAAATTGTGTCCTATTCATAAAATGGAATGCTCCATAGCAGTGAGGGCTTTCCTTGTGGCTCAGCTGGTTAAGAATCTGTCTGCAATGTGGGAGACCTGGGTTCGATCTCTGGGTTGGGAAGATCTCCTGGAGAAGGGAAAGGCTACCCACTCCAGTATTCTGGCCTGGAGAATTCCATGGACTGTATGGTCCATTGGGTCGCAAAGTCGAACACAACTGAGTGACTTTCACTTCACTTCATAGAGCAGTGAAAACAGATGAGCCTCACAAACACACTGCTGAGCAAAAGAAGCAATTACAAAAGAGTAGGCAGTGTATGATTCCATTTATAGGAACATCACAAACTAGGAAGATGGGATGTTAGAAGTCGGGATAGTGACGATCTCGGGCTAAGAGAAACTAGTGCCAAAGAGTGGGCACAAGGGCAACATCTACGGAGCTGAAACTTTCTATATTTTGATCCGAGTAGTACCTACTTATGCTTCACTTTGGGAAAATTCTGCAGTTGGACGCATCGTTTGCACAACTTCCCATATGTGTGCTGTGATTTAATAATGAATTTGTAATTTTAACAGCTTTGTTGAGGGGTGATTTGCATGCCATAACATGTAGCCATTTCAATGTACAATTCATTTAGTTTTAACAACTTTTTATAACTGCACAGCCATCTCCACCATTTACTGTTAAATCAGCTATCATCTGTTCTTCTCCTTGCCATTTACTGAAATTCTGTTGATTTTACTAAATAGCTGCTATCTTCTTTCCCAAATCCGTACTTGTTGGCCAACATCTTTTATGTTTTATTCTAATATTAGTGGAGTCCCTAGAAGTAAACATGTGTGTTTAACAGAATCCCATGGATATAAACAAGTGTGTCCAATTAGTCATGTTTACATGGACATATCTAACTTTGTTTTGAACTGGGAGGTGTGTGTGCTCGTGGTTCTAGTTCATCCTCTTGGTTTCTGATAAATTCCTTTTCTAGAGGCTTGTTCCAGGTACTTGACTGGTGTGTATTCTATTCTATTCTACTACCTATTCCACTTTACTTCCCTTCTACACATTTTCATGATGCCACGATTAGTTTATCTCTTCTGTTATTAAACTTCTGGGTTCCTTCAATTACTAACGTCAAGGCCCAAATAAGTTAGCTCTGGGATCTAATATGAAGTAGATTCCATCACAATTGCTGGTAACTTCACTGTTCTCAGATATCTCCATAAATTACAGTTTCTCATTTTTTTCTCATGGGGATACAAACTAAAAATCTATTTAACAAATGAAGTTTTATCCAAATGTCAAGGAGATCAGTTAACTAAGTTAACCAAAGTGTCATGAAAATAAAATGCAAAGCGCCCTTATTTAATAAAAATAAGCATCATATCATGAAACAGGAAAATGCAAAAATGACAAAAGGAGCAGGAGCCATCTGCAACAGAACTGAGGCAGGAGGTAGACGAGCCCCTGCCTCCAAGGCACAGTGATTGAGAATTCATCCCCTGTGGGCTGACACTCCATGATGAGAACAGTAGGATAACTGAGTGAGGAGGCTGGGCCCTGCCCAGAACACATTTCTCACTCTCAGAGACAGGAGACCTCCCCAACTATATATGGGCAGAAAGGCTCCCTGGCAGTCAAAAAGGGAGTGATGCTAACCAATGCCAGTCTACCCATAGGACTCTGATTGAATCCATCTTGGCTAACAGTAGCATATGCTCACGTGGAAGGATCCTCAGATAAACAAAATATGGACTGTGAATCAGGCAAAACAAAATGACTGGCAAAGGAAACCCAGAAGAAATGTCCCACATAAGTAAGGAAGTCCCTCAGCCTGCCATGAGGGCACAACTCAGTGACTCAGCGGGAATTCTTTCCTGTGAAGTCAAAAAGCCAGGGCCTTGTCACTGACCACTGCTCTAGCAGCTAGGATTTGGTGCTCTCACTGCCGTGACCTGGCCTCAATTTCTGGGGGGTACCCAACCCCCACTTCAAGCTGTTGCAGGTCAAGCCTGTCCAAGATCAGAATCACTATAGTTAAAAATATATTTTATGAATCCATATTTAGTACCAGCAGTTAATACCAAAGACCTTGGTGAAGGACAGCAAATGAAACTAATTTTATTAGTATCTTAAGATCTACAACAGTTAGAAATGAATTTTGTATTTTTTTATATTGTAATCACAATCCTACTTATAAATTAGTATATGATCATATAAATGTAAAGTCTTTAGTAGGAGACATTCCTATAAGTATATGAAAAGGCTCATTTTGGCAGGGTCAACACCTAATCAGTTGATTGTGGAGGAAAGATAGGTAGACATACAGATTTACAGACACAGATCTACCATCTTTCCTAAATGGATACATCAATGGTCTTCTGGGTAAAAATCACACGTTGGTGGGGACAGAAAGGAAGAGATAATAGGCAACATATTAGAAAGTAGACATCACCTTTGGTGAAAGTGTTAGTTGCTTAGTCATGTTCAACTCTTTGTGACCCCATGGACTGTAGCCTGCCAGGCTCCTCTGTCCAAGGAATTTTCCAGGCAAGAATACTGGAGTGGGGTGCCATACCCTTCTCCAGAAGATCTTCCCAACCTGGGATCAAACCCTCATCTCTTGCACAGATGATGGATTCTTTACCATCTGAGCCATCAGGAAAGCCCAGTAAAATTAATCAGAAGAAACAGAGAAAAAGGATAATGGTTAGGATTATTCTTTCTTCTTGCTATTGTTTGTTTTATGTGTGTGGGGGGG
>SJYQ01004156.1:341843-352983 GCA_006410935.1 Redunca redunca
TTCAGCTTTAGCATCATTCCTTCCAAAGAAATCCCAGGGCTGATCTCCTTCAGAATGGACTGGTTGGATCTCCTTGCAGTCAGTCCAAGGGACTCTCAAAGTCTTCTCCAACACCACAGTTCAAAAGCATCAATTCTTCAGCACTCAGCCTTCTTCACAGTCCCACTCTCACATCCATACATGACTACTGGAAAAACCATAGCCTTGACTAGACGGACCTTTGTTGGCAAAGTAATGTCTCTGCTTTTGAATATGCTATCTAGGTTGGTCATAACTTTCTTTCCAAGGAGTAAGCGTCTTTTTATTTCATGGCTGCAGTCACCATCTGCAGTGATTTTGGAGCCCCCAAAAATAAAGTCTGACACTGTTTCCACTAATCTCAATATCATGACTCTCTGACTCCATCATATGAGTTAGCCACTGTGTGTGAAAATCATGCATGTTGAAGTCATCTTTTTACTAAGTGGTTTTCTTGAATGTCTTCATTGTCTATATCAAGCATGCTGAGCTCATTCTTCATCTCTTCAATCCTTGAAATCATTTTCTACCCAGATGCATGCATAAAAACAACAGAGTTGATACCACACACTCCCAGTTCAAGAAGAGATCTGTAAATGAGGATATACAGGTGGACACTATGTGCTCCCCATAACACCCTCCACACACTGACGATCATCTCCACAATGTCATGCCTGGCATATATAAACTATATTGGTAGTGGCTGGGTCAGTTAGCTCTAAGAATAGAGATGATCTCTGTTATCCTGATCAAATAGATTGGTCTTCTTCAATTCCATAAATCTTGTTCTTGTTAGCACAGAGTCCTAGACATACTCACAAGTTTATAAATATTGATGGATAATGCCACTGGCCTGTTTACAGTCTTGAAAGACCACATTTTGCCTTCCAGATAAAGTCTCTCTTACCACAGTACTCAAGGCCCCTCCTTATCTCATCTGTGACTCCTTTTCCAGGCCTGAACCTCCTGTCACACTGCAAACACTGGCTCCAGCTCTCCTGGTAGATGATTTCTTCTGCCCTTATGGTTTTGTATTTATTGTTCCTTCTCCCCAAAATGTTCTTTCCCCATCTAACAACATCGACTAAATTTTCACAAATGTTTTTCATTTTACACATAATCTCATTTAATCATGACAAGAGCCCTAAGGTTCAGGTACCACTACATGCATTTTGTATATTGTAAATGAAGCTTTAGAGAAAGCAAGGAAGTTTTCTAGAGTCCCACAAGTAGGAAGTGGCAGCATAAGAGGTGAGCACAAACAGTCTGACTCTAAAGTTCATTTTCTTAACCTGCATACTCTGTTCCCTTTCTTCCCTGTAGTCTGGATAAGTTTTACTTGATATTTGAAATTCACCCCACCATCCTCCCCAATAACAGAAGCTTAGAATCTTGGGTAGCGAGTTGGTTGTGGTTCTTATTATAGAAGACCTACAAGATGTTCTAGAAATAACACCCAAAAAAGATGTCCTTTTCATTACAGGACTCTGGAATGCAAAAGTAGGAAGTCAAGAAACACTTGGAGTAACAGGCAAATTTGACCCTGGAGTACAGAATGAAGCAGGGCAAAGGCTAATAGAGTTCTGCCAAGAGAATGCACTGGTCATAGCAAACACCCTCTTACAACAACACAAGAGAAGACATGGACATCACCGAAATCAGACTGATTATATTCTTTGCAGCCAAAGATGGAGAAGCTCTATACAGTCAGCAAAAACAAGACCAGGAGCTGACTGTGGTTCAGATCATGAACTCCTTATTGCCAAACACAGACTGAAATTGAAGAAAGTGGAGAAAATCACTAGACCATTCAGGTATGACCTAAATCAAATCCCTTATGACTATACAGTGGAAGTGAGAAATAGATTTAAGGGACTAGATCTGACTGACAGAGTACCTGATGAACTATGGATGAAGGTTTGTGACATTGTATAGGAGACAGGAATCAAGACCATCCCCAAGAAACAGAAATTCAAAAAAGCAAAATGGCTCCCTGAGGAGGCCTTACAAATAGCTGTGAAATGAAGGGAAAAGAAAAGGAAAGACATACCCATTTGAATGCAGAGTTCCAAAGAATAGCAAGGGGAGATAAGAAAGCCTTCCTCAGTGATCAAAGCAAAGATATAGAGGAAAACAATAGAATAGGAAAGACTAGAGATCTTTTCAAGAAAATTAGAGATACCAAGGGAACATTTCATGCAAAGATGGGCTCGATAAAGGACAGAAATGGTAGGGACCTAACAGAAGCAGAAGATATTAAGAAAAGGTGGCACGAATACACAGAAGAACTGTACAAAAAGGATTTTTACAACCCAGAAAATCACGATGGTGTGATCACTCACCTAGAGCCAAACATCCTGGAATGTGAAGTCAAGTGGGCCTTAGAAAGCATCACTACGAACAAAGCTAGTGGAGGTGATGGAATTCCAATTGAGCTATTTCAAATCCTAAAAGATAATGCCATGAAACTGCTGCACTCAACATGCCAACAAATTTGGAAAACTCAGCAGTGGCCACAGGACTGGGAAAGGTCAGTTTTCATTCCAATCCCAAAGAAAGGCAATGCCAAAGAATGCTCAAACTACCGCACAATTGCACTCATCTCACATGTTAGTAAAGTAATGCTCAAAATTCTCCAAGCCAGGCTTCAGCAATACGTGAACTGTGAACTTCCAGATGTCCAAGCTGTTTTTAGAAAAGGCAGAGGAATCAGAGATCAAATTGTCAACATCCGATGGATCATTGAAAAAACAAGAGAATTCCAGAAGAGCATCTATTTCAGCTTTATTGACTTATGCCAAAGCCTTTGACTGTGTGGATCACAATAAACTGTGGAAAGTTCTGAAAGAGATGGGAATACCAGACCACCTGACCTGCCTCTTGAGAAACCTGTATGCAAGTCAGGAAGCAACAGTTAGAACTGGACATGGGACAACAGACTGGTTCCAAATAGGAAAAGGAGTACGTCAAGGCTGTATATTGTCACCCTGCTTATTTAACTTATATGCAGAGTACATCATGAGAAATGCTGGACTGGAAGAAACACAAGCTGGAATCAAGATTGCCGGGAGAAATATCAATAACCTCAGATATGCAGATGACACCACCCTTATGGTAGAAAGTGAAGAGGAACTCAAAAGCCTCTTGATGAAAATGAAAGAGGAGAGGGGAATAGTTGGCTTAAAGCCCAACATTCAGAAAACTAAGATCATGGCATCCGTTCCCATCACTTCACGGCATACAGATGGGGAAACAGTGGAAACGGTGGCTGACTTTATTTTTCTGGGCTTCAAAATCGCTGCAGATGGTGATTGTAGCCATGAAATTAAAAGACGCTTACTCCTTGGAAGGAAAGTTATGATCAACCTAGATAGCATATTCAAAAGCAGAGACATTACTTTCAGAACAAAGGTCCGTCTAGTCAAGGCTATGGTTTTTCCAGTGGTCATGTATGGATACGAGAGCTATACTATAAAGAAAGCTGAGCGCCAAAGAATTGATGTTTTTGAACTGTGGTGTCAGAGAAGACTCTTGAGCATCCCTTGGACTGCAAGGAGATCCATCTAGTCCATCCTAAAAGACATCAGTCCTGGGTGTTCATTGGAAGGACTAATGTTGAAGCTGAAACTCCAATACTTTGGCCACCTGATGCAAAGAGCTGTTTCATTTGAAAAGACCCTGTTGCTAGGAAAGATTGAGGGCAGGAGGAGAAGGGGACAACAGAGGATGACATCGATGGATGGCATCACCGACTCAATGGACATGGGTTTGGGTGGACTCCGGGAGTTGGTGATGTACAGGGAGGCCTGGCGTGCTGCGGTTCATGAGATCGCAAAGAGTCGGACATGACTGAGCAACTGAACTGAACTGAGCTGAGCTTATTATAGATAGCCTAATTACTCATTTACCAGTTTGCCCAAAATAATACATTGGTCCACCTCGTGAGAATAAGAGCTGTGTCATTTAGCTCTACATTCCTGTGACAAGACTGGTTCTCCTATGTTACAAATAAAGAATTTTAAGTTTCAAAAATTCAAGGGAAGTGAAGAAGAGTATCTAGCTAGAGTGAGACTAAAGCTAGGCCTTGAACCCTGTACCTCTGATTCTTAATCTCCTGCGCCTTTCTTTCTTCTATGTTATCTTTTAATAAAAGAACATGACAAAGTCATCCTAAAGTATGAGGGTATGTGTTTAGAAAACAGCATTTACATAATCATTACATATAACACAATACATTTAAAACATTAACATGATGAAGGGGGATAGGCAAAGACCAAGTTGAATACAAGTAAACCTTATGATTCCATTGTGTAAGGCAATTGCTGCAACATTATACTAATCTGAATGCTTTTTAATATGCTAATACATTATCCTGAAATAAGAAGGGAAGAACTACAATTAGACATATCAGTATAAGTAAATGGATATTTTATTTCACAGATTGCTAATTTTAAAATGATTTTTAAATTTCCCTTTAAAAACACTGAAGATAGGTAAGAGAACTTAGAAAACAGCTTAGCAATCCTTGCATGCAAGTGCTTGATCCAAACAGGTTAATTAAGATATAACAGTCATGTCTTTAAAAAATTAGAAAGTTTATCAACAAGGTCTGTCAAACATGAACCATGTATTTATGCTTTATAAAACCTATCAAAAAAAAGAATTCTCTAGAAACCTTTCCTCCATACATACTGCAATATAAAGCCTACTTTATGTCATCTGTATACATGAGTAATTAGAACAGCTGGAACTTACTATGATTCAAAAGTTGCATAGTGCAGATTTTCAGTGTAACTCACACAAGGCAATCTCCTTAAATGGACTATATCCAATTGTTGCTGTTATTGTCTCACGATATAAAAACTTTTGCTTTTTCATACTATGAGTTTTGTCTAGCTGTTTTTTATCTCCAGTGTGTCTATATTTCTTAGAATAGAGAAGAGGGGTGTGTCTTATTTAAATTGACTTGATAATGTGCTTTGAATAATGTGATACGGAGGTAGATTCACTTAACCACTTCTGAAGATAATTCTCATACAGAATGATACCATGAGCTTTCACAAAAGAAAACAGAGATCAGAGATTAATTTGAGATAGTATTTCTAAACAAAAACATACTGAAATCCTGTCTGAATCTGATCCTCCTAGAGAACTGATGATATGAACATGGCAAGGCCTCTGAAAATGTTATTTATTATCACAATTTATATACCTAAATCAACCTCAAATACCATAACCAATTTTCAAGTTGCTCTCTTGGCACTAAACACGCTAATACCTAATTCTAAATCTCCAAGTCAAGTTTAAAGTCTTTACACCAAAAATTCTTCAATAAATTCATATTTCCTCAGATTCTAAATGGAATGACTTCTCATATCAGTGAATATTCAGAGATGTCTGGATTAGATGTCCAAACATTTTTACTACGGAAACCGCTGAATGTTGGCTATGACTTTTAGGTCCTATTTATGTAATAGAAATCATTCATTTTTCCTTACCCTTCTTGCTAATGCCACATATCTCTGCCAAAGGAAGTAATAAGGAAGTGTACCAAACAGCAACCCCATTTTATTTCTGTGAAAAATTGGCAGACACACAGAGACTAGGATTTGATGGTTGGAAATGTTTGTGAGCCACTTAAACTTTAAAATTTAAGACATTCTGATACTGAGAATAAAATTCAAAGAAGTAAATCTTGACTCTTCTTCCTATTCCTCTATTAATATTAACCATCAAGATGATTTTTACTTGAATCAAACAGAAAAAGAAGAAAGTGGAAGATGCTTCTGGTCAAAGTACAGAGATTTCTATGATGTTCACATAGAAGTAAACTAAAATAAGACCATGAGCTCATAGTATTCAGTTTCAGGGGATCTGGAGTTCTCTCAGTGTCATTTCTATTCCAGTTAGCTGAACAGAATCCCATGAGGAACACTTCACAACTCAAGAGGGATACAGAGTATGCAATGTATTAATATATGAAGTTCTACATTTATATTAAAATATACTACTTCATAGAAAACAAGTCAAAAAAATATACGTAATTGTCATTAACCAAGGGAGATTCTACATTAAAAAAAAAAAAGATAAAGCTGTGGACAGATGGATAGACACAAAGAGAGGGAAGGATGGGGAAGGTAGGAAGGCAAGGGAAAAAGAAAATGCGAGGTGGGAGAGTGGCATGGAGGGATGAAGGGAGGGAAGGAAGGAGGATTTATTCCAGGATTCATCTCACATTGCATAGTTAATTAAACCCTTTCAGGAGAAGGCATTACCTGAAATAACACCACAGTAATGACCTTGAGGAACAGACTTCTCTGTGACTTTTTCCTCCATGGACCTTTTCCGCCTATATACACGATGTGGGTGACCTGTTATGGCCACTGTATCATTGAGTGGTTCAATAAATATGAAGTCCTCATTGAGCTGTATAAATCCCATCTGGAATATATAACATAGAAAGATGCATATGAAATACCTGTTCATAAGTTGGTTTCAATTAAGTAACTTATTCAATTAAGTTACTTTCTAGGTTCTCCCACTCACACACACACACTTTATTTTCTTCCATGTATATGCATACTTTTTTTTAGTGAAGGTATTTTAGCAACCCCACTAATAAGGTAACTGTCTTCCCATTTTATTACTTCATATTTAGGTACTTTATTGCACTAGCATAAACTTCATATAGTTAGTCTTAGCCTGTGTGGGTGGGAGGCGAGATGCCAGCAACAGATGCACAGTAAAAATTCTGGAATGTTAAAGGCTCACTTTGGGAGACCCATGGGTTAACTTATATGCACAGCATGTACAGAAGAGCAATACAGTTTTTAATTGCATACATGACACAGTCCAACTTTTTGACAATCATTATTTAATAAAATAATTTATGTAATACACCACAAAAAATGTAGGATATATAGCATTACAGTTATTATATAAAATACTCTCAAGCCTTCTTTTAAACATTTTTTAAAACCCTTGAACAATAAAATACAGAAAAAGGAAGTATCACTTACATAAACAAGTTTCATTTCATACAATATTTTAAAGTTAGCCAGTTGTGAACAGGGGGCTAAAAACTGTAAAATTCAGTTATGATCAGCAAGATGAACTTATAACAAATAAGTATTCTTCTATCATATTATAGCTAAGCCTAGTCATTTCTTCTCTTTCTTTTTTAGAATATAAAGTTAAGTTATAACTAGGATAATATTTTACCTGGAAGAAAACATGACTTGATCTTTCCAATTTTTATTATTTTAGTCTACTATAATATATATTAACATATAAAATGCATACTTGATCACTTATACTGTTAACTCATTAGTAAACAATTTTGAAGAAATAATCCCCTAGAACCTGCATTATTCATATATGATATGGTAATATTAAAGTTTTCAAACACCATTTTGTATTAATTTTATAAAAATTATATACAGTTCATTTTGTTTCACATATAATTAGCATCATAATATAATTATTTCTTCAAATATAGTCATTGTTCCACATTGTATATATTTTTTTAATTTAGGCTAAAACCTTTTCCTAAGAAAAAAAGGCTTTTTGTTTTGTTTGAATTACTAAAGTGTATTGCATCTTCTATATGGAAAGACTAAGTGACTGGCAATATGCTATCACATTTTATTTTGTACAGAACTGACATTATAAGATACCTGAAGAATAAAATCTAAAAATCCTTACCAATTTCGTTTTATTGAAGTTTTATATCACTAATAAAATTCTCAACTACTGGAACAGCAGTTCCATCACCTCTGTGTGTCCCCTCCCCCTCTCTTCCTTCCTTCCTTTCCCTGTCTCTTTCTCAGTTTCTACCTCTCCGTCTCCTGTTCACACACATGCACGTGCATACATCACTTATGGGTGGGGATAATGCAAAAAATTTATATGCTAATGATTCTTTTAAAATATCAGGCATATATGTATTTGGGGCATTTCTGTTAAGTTTAACTTCCAATGAGTTATTTTATTCTCCATACATGTTTTCATTCTCTCAAATATGAAATCAGCTTCAATTTTAATTAAATACATGAAACACATAAAATTTTCCCTAGAGTCAAGTTTGATGGGAATAAGAGAGAATATCAAATGTTTTTAAATTTAAATAATAATCATTAAAAATATAGTACATCTACATATGGATTGAGGACAGAATGTGTGCTTAGTTGCTCAGTCATGTCCGACTCTTTGCGACCCCACGGACTGCAGCCCACCAGGCTCCTCTCCGTGGGGATTCATTCTTCAGGCAAGAATACTGGAATGGATCGCCATGCTCTCCTCCAGGGGATCTTCCCAGCCCAGAGATTGAATCCAAGTCTCCCGCATCACAGGCGGATTCTTTACCAAACGAACCACCAGGGAAGTTGGATTGGGGATAAGCGGTGTCATATTATCATCGATTGAGATTATGAAAATACAGAAATATGTTTCTCTTGTTTGAATAAGTGTGATTCTGAGATTCAGTCAGTATCCAAAGCCACAAATAAAACTGACCATGTAGCTAATGACTAAAATAATAACTGCTACAATGCTTAGTTTCCCTAAATCATAAATTTGTAATCTGATATATTCTTTCAACAGGTTATAAGCATGGGAAGAGTTACAATAACAAATCCTATAAATTTAATTGCATACTATCATATAAAATTTAATAACATCAAGAACAGATTCTGGACTTAAGATTATCTGAGTTCATAACCTATTACTATCATGTAAGTATGAGAAACTTACAGTGTCTTTATACAATAGCTTCATAGGGTTCTTTGGAAGATTTTTTTTAAAGCATCTTTAAGCACATGTAATGTTCCTATCATAAGGACTTCCCAGGTGGCTCAGTGGTAAAGAACCTGTCTACCAATGCAGGAGATGGGGGTTCAATACTTTTCAAAGTTCCTCTGTAGAAAGGAATGGCACCTCATTCCAGTAGTCTTGCCTGGAAAATTCCATGGACAGAGGAACCTGGCGGGGTGTACTGTCCATGGCATCACAAATAGAGTCAGACACAACTTAGTGACTAAACAGTAACTAACTAAACAGCTAGACCAATTCTATGGTCTAGCATAGAATCTGATGCTGGGTAACCTTTTAATAAATGTTTGCCATACTTTTTATGTTATTCATAAGTATAATTATAATAAATATAGCAGCCAAACATTTAAGAGTGGACTGAAGAGCTCCGAGAATCCAAAAAATTAAAATTTACTCATTTTTGTATCACCAAAAAGAAAAGTGAAATCACTCAGTTGTGTCTGACTCTTGGCAACTCTTGTATCACCATATTAGCATATTAAATATTGTTTCAAGTAGATGTGTGGTTTTTTTTAAGATACGATTTGGAAAACTCTTCATGACACACAATTCTCTATTGTGTTAGGATTTTATCTATATACATTTTTAAAAACAAGAAGGTCACTTTGAAAAAACATTGTTGGAATAATTGTGGTGGTGGTGGTTTAGTTGCTAAGTCATGTCCAACTCTTGCAACCCCATGGACCATAGTCTGCCAGGCTCCTCTGCCCATGAGACTCTCCACGCGAGAATACTGGAGTGGGTTGCCATTTCCTTCTGCAGAGGATCTTCCCCACCAAGGAATCGAACCTGGGTCTCCTGCATTGCCGGTAGATTTTTAACCGACTGAGCTATGAGGGAAGCTGGAATAACTACAGTGAAAATGAAAGTCGCTCAGTCGTGTCTGACTCTTTGCAACCCCATGGATATACAGTCCAGGGAAATCTCCAGGCCAGAATACTGGAGTGGCTAGCCTTGGAATAATTATAAATGATGACTAATTCATTCAATATATATTTGCTGTCTGACCCCATGTGCCAGATTCAGTTCACTCTGGGGCATATTTAGTATGAAGGATTCAGATTCTCTTCAGGCAAGGACTTCCTATCTGAGATCAGAATACTATCCTACGCCACAGGAAGTTCTCTAGCTTGGGTTGGCATCTGTCAAGCAGGGAAGTCATGAGGTTTTCTATGTCCCCACGAACAGGGGACCTATTCCAATAACAAAATGGATCATCTTATCTGTGCTGTGAATTTACAAGCCATGGAAGAACATAAATCTAGATCAAAGTCTCTTTACAAGTTCTCCTATGCTTGATAATAGAAAAGGAAATGACAACCCACTCCAGTATTCTTGCCTGGATAATTCCATGGACAGAGGAGCCCTGCGGGCTACAGTCCACGGGGTCGCAAAGAGTCGGACACGACTGAATGACTAACACACACATTGATGCTTAATAATGCATAATTAGACAGCATTCCCTTCAGCAAACACTGTACTTTTAATTTTTGTTGTTGTTTTTCAGTTGCTAAATCGTGTCCAGCTGTCCGCGACCCCACAGACTGCAACACACCAGGCTTCCCTTTGCTGTCCTTCACTATCTCCCGGAGTTTGCTCCCGAAGTTTAATTTTAGAAGGAAAGAAAATTAGTAGTGCAATAAATGGCACAATACATTCTCCAAAATAAATGTGAACTATATAAGTATTTTCTCCAAGATTCCTCTTCTTAGATTTTTCAAAATGATGTTAACAATGTTGAGGTATTTCATGCAAACATTTGGAAATGAAATTAGCTAAAAGTTAACTGCCTTATTTGTCGTTATGTGCATCTTCTCATACAATAGCTCCTCTCCTATTGTATTGAATGCTATTATTTGATTTGACATTTTAGCAAACATTTCAGTGTTTTGCAAACTGACCACTGCTTATTTGAAAATAAATTACCAGCCATTTCTTGTCTTACTGGTTCTGAAATTTTACTATCTCTCCATTTAGATACTCCTGTGTTTTTTAAAACAGCCATTTACACTAATCTCCATATAAGTGTATTATCATGGCCACCAATTCCTAATCACAACATGAAATTTGATCTGACAAATGCACATGGATTTTTATATATTATTGCTCCAATTCACCTAATGCAAATGTTTCAGTTGTTCAAATTCAAATCAACTACAGTCTATTAAATAGATGAACAGATCCTAAAGTAGTAATGTAAGCATAAATAAAAATAACTAAAAATTTAAAGTTGCTACTCTTAGTAGGTTAACTACTTCACTTCCCCTACCTTAATTCCTATTCACTTAAGCAG
>SJYQ01004156.1:352989-402520 GCA_006410935.1 Redunca redunca
TGATGCACTACTAATTACCTCAAGTTCCCTTTTTATTTTTTCCATTCTTTTTTGAAATTTTTTTATTATTTTCCAGGACCTCAGTTTTCTACATGAACTTTCAGTTGACTAGTTGCAGGTATATATCTAAAACTACATATGGTAAGAATCTTTAATAATATCCTATTTTTAAAAACACACAGCACATTACAAGAAGTAAATACTGTCTGTGGTAGATCATTATAATTTCAGGCTATGTGAAGACTCTGCTATCTGGAGGGATAGTAGAATTTGGATAAAAGTTACTTCTTATGAGAAGAGGCATTAGCAGAAAGGCAAAGAGGATGCGAAATCCAGGAAACTGTTTAAAAAGGTGCCTGGCTTCCTACTTATCAGGTATCCTTTCAAAGAAGGGATATATGTATACATATAACTGATTGATTTTGCTGAGCAGTAGAACTAACACACAACATTGTAAAACAACTGTACTCCAATAAAAATTAATTTAACAAATAAAGTATATTAAAAAAAGATGTCTGACTTGAGTAGAAAGTGAAAGTGAAACTCACTCAGTTGTGTCCAACTCTTTGCAACCCCATGGACTACAGAGTCCACGGAATTCTCCAAGCCAGAATACTGGAGTGGGTAGCTTTTACCTTCTCCAGGAAATCTTCCCAACCCAGGAATCGAATGTAAGTCTTCCACATTGCAGGTGGATTCTATATCAGCTGAGCCACAAGGGAAGCCCAAGAATACTGGAGTGGGTAGCCTTTACCTTCTCTAGGAAATCTTCCCAAATCAGATATCGAACCAGGGTCTCCTACATTGCAGGCAGATTCTTTACCAACTTAACTATCAGAGAAGCTATTAGGAAAGACTTGAGTAGAGAAACAGGTAAATGTAGCCCCAAAATAAGATGAACCAATAAAATTGAAAATATCAAATGACAAAGTTCTTGACAGAAAAAGAAAGTCAATGAAGGTTTGAGGATGATTAGTTTATTATCTGACTGTAAAGTATATTAGAGAATCCCTGAGCTACTGGAAGAAGCATAAGTGTTTGCCTTCTAAACAGCAGTAACAGAGGCTGCTGAAAGGGATCTGGCATCAGCACACTGCTTATAACAACATTTCACACAAATGTCTTACACGCTACATGGTGTGAATTCTATATAAGCTGGCTATATTTTCTAAAATATTCTCTTGTATGGTAATGTTATAGCATATATCTCATTAAGTAAATAAAATACATAGTTGAAAACATAAGCATCACATAGGGATTGACATAAATTAAATACTGTAAGTTCATTTTTATGCTTTATTCAAATGAAACATCATTTTCAATATTATTGTAAGCGGGAGTAGTTTTTCAAGCTTTTATGTATTCTATGCATACATGATCAGTCGCTTCAGTCATAGCCAACTCTTCCTATACATAACACATAAATCTGTAGGAAAACACACTTCTGATCCCATATCTATCTTTTTACCGTATCATACTAAAATACTCTCCTGACTCAGTCTTTTGAGTTTTCCCTTTATGACTGTGAGGATCAACTCCAAATGAAGATATATAAGTTATACAGACATGATAAACTCTTGCCTGCCTCTCCATTGAAACTTCACATATAACCACTACAGACAAGTTTTACTGTATGAACAAACTTTACATTTTAACATATTTCAGAATAACTTTTAGCTGCACAGTCACATCTTAGTACACTGCATTTTCTGGTTTCTCTTCCCAGAAAAGTCACTGTTGGTATGGAAAATTATTTCTTCAAATTCAAGCTGACCATGTCCCCTCTCCAAAGTAACCACCACCTCCTCTATCCACCATTTCCATTCTTACACTTAGGCCCCCTTTGAACACTGTTTGCATGTCTGTCTGATGAGACCATGAGCTATTCCAGGGAGGGCTTGGGGCGCAGTGCTCGTCACCATGCCTTCGATGCACAGGGCCTGGTACAGAGCAGGTGTTCACAGAATGTTAACTTCATTCAATGTATTCTTCACTTTTGAGAGAAAAGAAAATAGATACATTTGCTGCTCTGAGCCACACTCTACCTGTGACTCCATTTGAGGCAAAATTTGAATCTGATTTCTTCCCTCTTGGCATTTCCAGTGTTGCTTTCCTGTGTGTCCAAGTTTTATCTTTAGGAAAAGTTTTCATGTGACCACATTGTTAACATCATTCCATTTACTTTCCCTGCCAAAGGGCTTCAAAAAGAATCATGAAACAACAATGGTAGAAGGAAACTTAGACTCATCTGGCCATCTGGATTTTTAAAATCGAGAAAACCAAGGCTTAGAAATCTTGTATGACTTGCCCAAAATCACACAGAGAGTTCATGGGAATGTCAAGGATAGAAGCTAAAGCCTCCCAATTTCCAAATTGATTTTAATACAGCACTGAATCTGCTTGCCACCTACATTCTCCTTATATTTCCACCCATATTCTAGCTTTCCCAACTGGACTGGAAAATTGCTCTGAGGCCACCCACCGTGTCCTTCCTTTTATTCTCCTCCCTTGGGCATTTGACCCTTAACCACCTTTCTCCTCCAAAAATATTCCATGGTTCCACTTATCTTCTTCTCTAGCAACTGTTTCTGTTTCCTTAAACAGGTCCTTTTCCTCACCCACAAGCCAGTTCTTGTTTCTTTGCATTTATCACTTCCAATGAATTTATAAGTCCCCAGGGAAATGACTCCCAAATCCTCCTTCCAGATCCACCGCTTCTATTCAAGATCCTTTCTCCTTGCCTCTTACTCCTCATCTCACTTTAGATGCATTATAATTCCCTCCCAAACTAGCACCTCCTCTTTAAGTCTGTACGTCTCTCCATGACACTTTTCTAGTTAGCCAGGCTAAAAAAAAACTATATAGTCCTTTCCTCTTCCCTTTTCAAAATTACTTTGAAATGTTTACAAGAAAACAAGAATAGAAGAAAATAACATGCCAGAATGCCAGATACTATATGTATATTATTTCATTTAATCAAACAGCCAGCTTGGGATAACTCTGTTAATATCACCCATTTTGCAGTTGAAAAAGACCTCCTGGCTTGCAGCATGTGCTGCCTCTCCTGTGAGGCTATCTGAAAAGGCAAGACCTGCTTGGATTGTTGTTCCAAATAACTCTCGTCTTTTAAAAATCTGCACTGAGCATTTGATGTCAGGCACAACATCTCACACATGGTAGATGCTCAAAATCCGATATCAAGAGCAAGGCCAGTTGTTTCATTTGTTATTATTTTCTCCCATTCTGAGGGTTGTCTTTTCACCTTGTTTCTACTTTCCTTTGCTGTGCAAAAGCTTTTATGTTTAATTAGGTCCCACTTTAATTTCCAAAATATACTAGCAGTTCATAAAACTCAGTATCAGAAAAACAAACAATCCAATCAAAAAGTGGGGGAAAGACCTAAACAGACATTTCTCTAAAGAAGACATACAGATAGCTAACAAACACATGAAAAAATGCTCAACATCGCTCATTATTAGAGAAGTGCAAATCAAAACTACAATGCAATATCATCTCACCCAGTCAGACTGGTCATCATCAAAAAGTCTACAAACAATAAATGCTGAAGAGGGTGTGAAGAAAAGGGAACCTCTTGCACTGTTAGTAGGAATGTAAATTGGTACAGCCACTATGGAAGAGAGTATGGCAATTCCTTAAAAAACTAAGAATAAAACCACCATACGATCTAGCAATCCCACTCCTAGGCATATACCCTGAGGAAACCAAAATTGAAAAAGACACAAGTACCCCAATGTTCTTTGCAGCACTATTTACAATAAGCTAGGACATGGAAGCAACCTAGATGTCCACTGACAAATGAATGGATAAAGAAAAGTGAAAGTGAGACTAAAAGTCGCTCAGTCCTATTTCTTTGTGACCTGATGGAATTCCATACAGTCCATGGAATTCTCTAGGCAAAATACTGGAGTGGGTAGCATTTCGCTTCTACAGGGGATCTTCCCAACCCAGGGATTGAACCCAGGTCTCCCGCATTGCAGAGGGATTCTTTACCAGCTGAGCCTCAAGGGAAGCCCAAGAATACTGGAGTGGGTAGCCTATCCCTTCTCCAGGGGATCTTCCCGACCCAGGAATTGAATCAGGGTCTCCTGCATTCCAGATGGATTCTTTACCAACTGAGCTATCAGGGAAGCCTCATGGATAAAGAAGTTGTGGTACATATACATGATGGAATATTACTCAGCCATAAAAAGAAACACATTTGAGTCAGTTCTAATGAGGTAGATGAACCTAAAGCTTATTATACAGAGTGAAGTCAGAAAGAGAAAGATAAGTATCATATACTAACACACATATACAGAATCTAGAAAAATGGTACTGAAAATTTTATTTGCAGGGCAGCAATGGAGAAACAAAGAGAACAGACTTATAGACACAGGGAGGGGAGAGGAGCGGAGAGGAGAAGGCGAGATGCATGGAGAGAGTAACATGGAGACTTACATTATCATATGTAAAATAGACAGCCAGTGGGAATTTGCTGTACCTCTCAGGGAACTCAAACAGAGGCGCTGTATCAACCTAGAGGGTTGGGATAGGGAGGGAGGTTCAAGAGGGAGGGGACATATGTACACCTATGGCTGATTCATGTTGATGTTTGACAGAAAACAACAAAATTCTGTAAAAGCAATTAACCTTCAATTAAAAAATAAAGGAAAAAAGAGCAAGGACAGGCCCCATCCCTCACAAAGCAGAAGACAAAAATACCACATTAGGCTCTGAGCTTTTATCTTGAGGTGGTTTATGTGACAGGCATGTGGGCTGCCAAAGGCACACTGGCTTTCTGAGTGCATGGAGGTTTTCATCTCCAGGCCTTCTCCAATGGAGGAAACTCAATCTTTCTCCCACGGCAGATTTGGGAGAACAGTTCAGGGTTTTTGTTTTTCTTTCCTCCTTCCTTTCTCTCAATTCTCTTTTCTTTTTCTTAAAATGTTTTCTGATCATAAAAATCAGAACTTTAAAACAGCAGAATATTTAAATAATATAGTTGAAAAAAGAAAACAGTCATCTCAAATTTCATCATACAGAAGTGTGTGTATATATATCAATATGTATGTATATATTTCTTTCTGGTCTATTAACATATACACATAAGTGTCTCTGTATCTGTGCATGTGTATACATGTATACACATGTATACATATGCTAAAGTTTTATGTTCTACTTTATTTTCCCATCTAAGAAAAGCTTAGTAACTATTTTATTTAATATTGGATTGGCCCAAAAGTTTGTTTAGGTATTTCCATAATATCGTACCAAAACTCCAATAGTATTACATAGTCTTTATAAGTTGGTTTTTATTGCTGAATAGTAACTTATGTTCTAAACATATCACAATCTTATTAGCTATTCATTCATTCAACCCTCTACTCAATAAAATGCTTATCAGTATGAATGAACTTTGAACAGCCAGAGCTGTACGGCAGTGAGCAAGACTGACAAGCCCATCACCAACTCATACCCCAGGTGGGGAGACAATGTGTTATTTGTTCAACCAGATCAAACTTAGACTTAACAATTTCTCCATTACCATTTGTTAATAAGCTTTACATTGATGATGTGTGCACTTATTTATGTCTGTGTTCTATTTCAGAATAAAAACCAAGGGACAATATAGCTTGGAAGTATCCCACGAGCTACCTAAAGAAGAAAGCAGGGGCTGAAAGTGACCATTCGGAAAACATGAACTAATTCTCAAAGAAAAAGTAAGTGAAACAAGTAAGTGAACAAGTAAGCCCGTGCCCTCGGGGGCTCAGGGCAGCTCTGAGGAGGAAAGCCTCCTAAGAACCAATGAATATGGACTGTGACAGAGAAAGAGTGTGTCCACTTTAAGCATCCATCATAAAGCTCAGTCACACCATCTGTGACTCCATTCTCCTTCCCCTTAGAGCTTCAGTCCCAGGGGATGTAGAGGAACCCAGCATGCTGAGCAGGAGAAATAACAGCTCTACACGGGGGAGAATGAGGACTCTAACTCCACGTCCCCATTCCTCACTGCAAATGATGACCTCTCAGAAAGCCTAAATGTGGAGAGCATGCATCTCAGATAAAATTTGAAATTTACATGAATTTGGATGGTTTGATGATTATGGGACAAATATTTTTAATTACCAGAGACTTTCTGTGACTCAATTCACCATGGGACTTCTCACAACCCAAGAGTAAACACCACCAGAAGACCAGAAAAACAAATATGAACAATCAAAAGGCAAACTACTCATTTTATTATGATATTCCTTGAATCCTGTTTATTCAATAGACACTTATATATGTATAATATGAACTCAGGCGACAAATGTTATAAAGGGGTAAGACAGTGATGTGGGGATGGCCTTTCTGGTGAGGTGATATCTAAGCAGAAATCTAGCATATCAGAGATAGTCAGGCCAAGATGTAAGGGAAAGACATTCAAGGCAAAGAGAGAAACAAATCCTTGAGATGGGAACAAATTTAGACACTTTAAGGAAAAGCAAAACTAGTGCAGCTGCAGCTAAGTGATACATGGGAAATGATAATTAGAAAGGGACGCAGGGCATTAATCCATAGCAGTGTCACTTATTTGATTCACATTCAGAAATAAACCCTGATAAAATTCTACTTTTGTTTTTAGGCCACCTATCTTCTCTTAGACCCTGGTTACAGGTTTTATTATGGGACACCTCATGATGGCCTTCTGGATTATGCTCTGTCAACAGTATTATTTTATCTACCTGACAATTATACTTCATAAAAGAAGAACAGATTTTACTCTTACAATGCTTTCTCCATTTTCTTGAAAACCACTGCCGCCTTCTAACTTCTCCCCAACATTTGACAGAAATATGCATTTTAAAAACAATTTCAAAAAAGTCACTTTTGTCAACATTGCAATGTCATTATAAACAACATCACAGTATGATAATAAATAGAAGCTGTTCTATGCAGAAGAAGTAAAAAGGAAGTGGTAAAAACTGGTAGAGCTGAAAATGAATACCCCATCCTAATGTTTCATTATCTAAAACTAATTGATTTTTTGGTTATTATAATGGTTACTTTCTCATTTTATAGGAGAATTTTTGCTCATATCAAGAAAAACTTGATTTTTATATACTTTTTTAAATATTCCATTCACTTTAATATAATCTCTTGTTAGTTATATTTTTTTCATTAATCCACTAGGGTGTCTATGCATTCTTAAAATAAGAAAACAACAAGCTGAGAAAAAGAGAGCAAATTCAGTTTTAAATCTACTTATCAACCAGTCCAGGCAAGGCTATTATGTTTTGCTGCATCTTTCTGGTGGTTATTTAGTTTTCATTATAAATGTACTGACTGAATATCCACAATATGGCAAGAGGCAAGGCACTGAGGCTTCAAAGATGAAAACAGATTTAATCTCCATCTTCACAGACCTTATACATTGTGCATAAAAGGCAGGAAAAAGTGAACTATTCAGAAAAATATACTTAAGATATTCTAAAGTAGGAAAAGATCATTAAAAAAGCAAACAGGGATCTGAAAGAAATATAGCAGAGGTTAAGATGCCAGAGAGAGTACCCCAATAAAACCTATCTGAGATCACATTTGAGGCAAGAACTGAGGGAGCCAGCCATAGAAAACAATGCAATTGAGAGAACAGTGGTATTTTAGGTGAAGGAGGCCATATACCAAGGCTATAACTCTGGAAAATAGGTAGGAGGAACTCAATATATCAACTTTGAGTTTTATAAAAGCATACAATTTTAAATGATTATTTATAACCATATATATTTGCGTGTCATGTTTACATCACATTTTAAAAATGAGAAATAAAGAATAAACAATATGACTTTATTACTTAGCAATATAAAAGCAAAGTAAGTGTTAATACTAAAAGAAAGGCAATTGCTCCTTAAGGGCAGAAATCAAGGAGGGAGCAAGAAAATATATGTTATGCACTGTAATTTTTATAACTTTATTGACTTTTCAAACGATGTACATGAATGGCTTACATTACATTTTAATTTAAGAGAGGTTGAATTGGGAAGGTTCTTATTGGGAAGTCACTGCAGTGACCAAAGCAATAAATAATGGTGGCATCAGTGTAAAGTCTATGTGAGAAATACCTATAGATATACTAGAACACAGTTAAAGAAGTGATGTGGAGTCAGAAGCAGTGGTGGGAGTCACAAATAAATAATTGTAGCAGCAAATACAGAACAGATGGGGTTGGCAGGGCATGATTTATGTAGAGCTCTGAAAAACATAAGACACATTTAGATGGCATCTGAAGTGTAATTGGAAGCAACAGTGTATGGCATAATCTGTTACATTTGGAAGAAAGTCATTCTTGTTCTTTTTTGAAAAGCAGATTACAGGGTGACAAGTGTAGAATGAGGGAGATCAGTCTGAAGTCAGTTATACTAGTTCAAGGGCAAGATCATGATGGCTAGACCAAGAAAGCAACACATGTGTTCAAACTAAGAATGTGGACAAAAAGTAAACACATTTGAGATTAATTGTGGTTTCACATGCAAACCAGAGAGCAACCATCTCAGTCTGTTAATGTTTTTCAATGTTGTTGCATAGAGGGACAATAACACAGAGAATTAAAGATGACTCCAGATTGTCTGTCTTAGGTACTCAAGAAAGGGAGATAAATGTTTGTAATTGAGATTAAAATGTCAAATACTGAGATGAAATAGATTTTGGGGGCAGATAATCAAAGTTTCTGATAAGGCTGTCTTAAGTTTCATACAACTGTGAAACACCCTAGAAGAGGAATCAAAATAGACAGATGGTATATGGAGCTTTGTAGTGAGTTTTAACCTAGAGATATGCATCTGTGTACTGCCAACATAAAGATAGTATTTCATTTCATGGTGATGAGTGATGTTATCCAGAAAGAGAATAAAGAGGGAGAACGGTAGAGAGCTTAAGACCAAACCTGAGGATCCTACCACTGAGGAGAGTAACAATCAGTAAAGGACACTGAGGAGGAAGGACTAGGAAGGTTAAAGGAAAATCAGAATAAACTGTTTCTAGAAGAGGCTTTGAAGACAAGACAGGAATAAGTTCTTCCTCGGTTCACTCTGAAGATGCGCTTGCCCTGTCTAACCCATAGTGTTCAGGTTAAAAATGAGTCGTCCTGCACAAGATGGTCAAACATACAAGTTCACGTTGCTGCTAAATTCAACAAGAATGGAGCCAAAGAACACTCTCCTGCCTATATCAATCAGGGTTCTCGCAGTCATAACAATGTGACTTCCTTCCAATGCAAATGAGAGATTTCTACATGTTCCACTTTGTTGAGTCATTGGAGAATTTAAATATATTAACTAACTTTGCCTGACCTGTATTTTTTTTTTAAGGAAAAGGTCGCTTCCAACTTGCCAGCTACCCTGGCACTTACTGAGCTGGTACACACTCAGCCGTGCACCTCGTCCTTAAAGGGTTAGTCACTGGGCGATTGCTCAGAGCCTTCACCCCAGTGATGAGCACTCACAGCACTTAAATCTCATGCAATTCCAGCCCAGTTATGTGCTTGAAGTGGAACTGAATGAGACCACTGAGAAAGCCGCCCAGCTGCGATGTGGGGAAGTACTCATCACTGCCAGGTCTTACTGGTGACCTCACAATTAACAGAGATGTTGCCAACCTCCTACATCCCCCGAGAGAGCAGATACGAACTCACTTCACCATGGAAACAAGATTAGTGGAGCAAACTACTCAAGGACCATAGCACGGGTACTCAGAGACATGGAAAATGTGCTGCAACTTATTTTCCAGATTCAGTGAAAGGTCAAATAAATACAATAACTCATATGTTCAACAATATTTACTGAGCACACACTATGTCAGCTCTTGTGCTAGATGCTGGAAACACAGCAGGGTACAAAATGGTCATTTTAAAACAGACAAACTTAAGTCTCTTTTATAATAATTAAGGGGTTTACTTACTATAAATGTTAAGTCCTATTTCTCACATGCAACCCCACTGGCAAAACATGGGATCTTTTTTCCCATGTAGGACCCTTGGGTAATTTAAATAGTCTCCCCCCGCCCTATTCTGATGGCATTAAGTAATATCCAAGAAATTAGCTTGTTGTTTTTTTCCCTTAAAGGGAGCATTAAATATTGGACCACAAAAGTTCTTCCTCGCATGGCCTGTTTCTTAACTACAAGATCCTCAAACACAAATGTCTGACTAGGGAGAGTAGGAAGAACACACTTTTCCTTTCTTCCTTTACTCACTCTTTCATATATGTCCCATCCGTGACTAAAGAGGCTCAAGAAACTCATGTAACGTCCGGTTGGTTTACTAGAGATTACCTTGGGAAGTCATATACCTGAAGAGACAAAATAATCAGGTATAAACTGGGAAGCCCATTGCATTCTGCACATATCAGACCACATCAAAAACATTAAGTCTGAGCATCATAGTATAAATGAGAGCATATCCAGATAAGAAATTAGGGGTCAGTTTGTTCCAAACCCCACCCAGAGAAGAAATCACTCAACATCACTAATACTTGATATTCTACTTATGCATTTCAAGCACAAATATAACAATCACCATTCTGAAGCAACCTAGGCCTCTGTTGGACAGAGATAACTCTCAGATTTTTGCAGAAGGGCCAGAGGGCTTCTGCAAAGCTCCTTTAAACCATGCATCCTGATTCTGCTTTCTAAGCCCCTTTTACACATTCTATATAGAGGACAAATATGTGCTCAGTTACTATAACATGTATCTCTAATGGTTACATATTTCTGATATGAAATGGGCTCCCTACCTTTTTCATTCTTTTCATTTTACTTGGTAACTCTTTAGTTTATAATGTCCACTCTTACGGTTGACCTTTTTTTAAAGTATGAAAGCGAATATTAAATGAAACATATCCTTAGCACAGAGGATGAGTTGAAATAGACTGCAAGTTACATTAAAAACCTGGCACAGACTGGTATAGGATAATAGGATGCAAAGTGTTTCCATTTATTAATTTTATCATTATTAGGAAATACTTCAAATTTTCAGAAATGTATAGGATATACAGTGTCCAGTAATCTACTCTGAGTATTTAAGATGTTAACATTTATTTGCTGTAGATCATTTCTAAAAAACTAACAACTCATTGATTTGGTTGAAGTGGACCTGCACACCTTCCCAAGACAAATCCTTTTCGCTTACTGCTCAGGGACGACTGCTACACTGAAGACAACGCAATCTTTTGCGCTCATGTTTTAAATTTTCACTTCATGTGTCTTGCTATTACAAGTGTATCAGTGAACATCCTTGGACCTGTTTAAAAGGGTTCATTCTGGTGGCTGAATTGAGGATAGACTAAAGAGGGAGAAAGACTACTGATTGGTGACTCCAGCTAGGGTGGTACTAATGGCAATGGAGTTGATCAGATTCAGGATAAATTCTGAAGGTAGAGTGAACATAAAATACAATATTTTTATGTGCAGTTTGAAAGAGAGGAATTCAGAACCACAGTTTGATTTTGACCTTTGCCAGATGGAACTACACTGGAGTAGGAACTGGCAACCCATTCCAGTATTCTTGCCTGGAAAATTCCATGGACAGAGGAGCCTGGCAGGCTACAGTCCATGGGGTCGCAGAGTCAGACACAACTGAGCACGCGTGCAAATGGAACTACATGTGTGACCATTAATAAGATAAAGTGGAGAGAACAGAATGGGAGGGCTGGGTGGTGGGGATGGAATCAATAGTTTAGAACATGCTGAATTTGGAGCCGAACAGACTAGTCTGAACTAAAGTTACTTATTTTGGAGTCCCTGATGTATGCTGCCGCTGCTGCTGCTGCTAAGTCGCTGACGTATAGTTGGCATTTAAACCTTGAGAATGAATAAGATCAACAAAAAAGTATACGTTAAAAACACAGAAGGCCCAGCACTGAGCCCTAGGGCATATGAGTGTAAAGATGGCAAGGAGAATAGGAATAGTCAATGAAGCAGCCTGAGAGAAAGCAGAGTTAAGGAATCCTGGATGGCAAGTGATAAAAGCACATACTAAGAAGGAGGGTGGGCATGGTTAACTCTTCCCAATGCTGCGACAGAGAAGATGAAGACCTAAGTAAATATTTTTGTCAACTGCATATCCTTTGTCCTTTGCAGTTAACCACTCTGAAATATGAGGCTTCCCTGATAGCTCATTTGGTAAAGAATTTGTCTGCAATGCGGGTGACCTGGGTTCAATCCCTGGGTTGGGAAAGTATTCTGGCCTAGAGAATCTGTGGGTCACAAAGAGTCAGACAGGACCGAGCAACTTTCACTTTCACTCTGAAATATACACTTACTTCTTTATAATTTGAATAAAAATTTAGATACAACTACCATTCAATTTCTTATTTCATTAATGCTAAATGCAATATAAATTTAGCATAAATGGGGAAATTATCCAGTCTCAAAATTCATCACACATACTATGGATTTTGCAAATTTAACACTGCTGAGGGAATCTCTGCAGTTTTACAGGAAACTGAAATATGAAGAAAAATAACATATTTGAGAGCACTCCACTATGAACAGACAGAAAAGTAACTGGGGTATAATTCTTTTGAAACAAATAATCCATGGTAATTTTCACTTCTGTCATCCATCTTGGTTACAATGCAGTGTGAGAATTATGTCAGTTTATTCCATCTAAAGTTTCAATTTAAACTGATGGTAGAACTTATTTATTCTTGTAAGTTTTATATTGTTATATGCAGCCAAGCCATTAAAAATACTTTGGGATTTTTTAACTTTATAAACCAAAAAACTGGCAACTACTTAAAGATTCTAAGCATTGCCAAACTGAATGAGAATCATATTAATGTTATTATCTAAAAGACTGATTAAAATTATTGTATAGAAAGAGTTACATTCAGAAGTCTGATGCTTCTAGAAATCTCTTTCCTAGTTGATATTAATATTATTTAGATACTCTCATTTAAATAGTTAGAAATCTACCCAAATACTCTCANAATGATTAAACAGTTACTTTCAAAAGATAGCTATGAAGCATTATACTGAAAAGAAAAAAAAAGTAATTCAAACTCTGAAAGGAGGTCTAGAACTGAAATTAAACTAAAAATACAAAATGAATTGAGAAAACATTTAAAATGTGCTTATAGCACATCAATTCTGTAAATGACAATAGCTAAGACCCAAAGAGCCAAATGAGTAATGATAGGTATAATTCACAAAGGAAGAANTAGCTAAGACCCTAAGAGCCAAATGAGTAATGATAGGTATAATTCACAAAGGAAGAAAATAAATAGAGAAACAGGTACAGAACAGTGGTCATTCCTGGTTAGTAATTAAAGAAATGTAAATTACAATAATCAGGCACAATTTCACCATTTCAAATAGTAATTTAAAAAACAGGCACTTAAGATTATATCTCATAGTTGGCTAAAATAGTCAGCCTCAGCACCAGAATTTGTTGGTGCCCTAATAGCTTAGTTCTCTCTAATAAATCCTTGTAGAAACACACAACTTACAGTTCTGGAATCAGCAATTGCAGTTCTGGTAATGTATTCTTTGAACACCCTCAAAATAAGACTTTCTTGCTTTTTTTAATTAAAATCAAACATATAAAAAGTATTAAACAAAAATATATGGAAGACATTATAACTGGAGTAAGGAAAACCTTAAAGATGTATGCAAGGCAGCAATCACATAATATTCACTTTTTCAAATCTGTAAAATAAATGAAAGCCATTTGAGTCCACATTAAGGAAATAATGAGCTAAACTGTGATATATTCAGGAAAAATGCAGTCTATATCCTCTTTAAATGTGGCTTTACAGAGTCGATGTGACAATGTTAAAGATGGACATGCACTTTAATTTGAACTGTGAAAACAACTCAAAAATTCATAGGGAAACAACTTGGTAACAAAAACAATATACCAAAGTTACAACAGTGTTTATAAGTAGTGGAAACATGAAAACACATCTCTCTTAAAAAAAATTATGTGGTTACACTGTTCTCATAATAAATAAATATGTATTTAATTATATTAAATATATATATGTTACACACATACACTGACCTTCATAAACCGTTCATGAGAAACACTGGGCTGGATGAAGCACAAGCTGGAATCAAGACTGCTCGGCAAAATATCAATAACCTCAGATATGCAGATGATACCACCCTTATGGCAGAAAGTGAAGAAGAGCTAAAGGGCCTCTTGATGAAAGTGAAAGAGGAGGGTGAAAAAGTTGGCTTAAAGCTCAACATTCAGAAAACTAAGATCATGGCATCTGGTCCCATCACTTCATGGCAAATAGATGGGGACACAGTGGAAACAGTGACAGACTTTACTTTCTTGGGCTCCAAAATCACTGCAGATGGTGACTGCAGCCATGAAATTAAAAGACGCTTACTCCTTGGAAGGAAAGTTATGACCAAACTAGACAGCATATTAAAAAGCAGAGATATTACTTGGCCGACTAAGGTCTGTCTAGTCAAGGCTATGGTTTTTCCAGTGGTCATGTATAGATGTGAGAGCTGGACTATAAAGAAAGCTGAGCACTGAAGAATTGCTGCTTTTGAACTGTGGTGTTGGAGAAGACTGGAGAGTCCCTTGGACTTCAAGGAGATCCAACCAGTCCATCATAAAGGAGATCAGTCCTGAGTGTTCATTGGAAGGACTGATGTTGAAGCTGAAACTCCAATACTTTGGCCAGCTGATGCGAAGAGCTGACTCATTCAAAAAGACCCTGATGCTGAGAAAGATTGAAGACAGGAAGAGAAGGGGAGGACAGAGGATGAGATGGTTGGATGGCATCACCAACTCAACAGACATCAGTTTGGGTAGACTCTGAGAGTTGGTGATGGATAGGGAGGCCTGGCATGCTGTGGTCCATGAGGCTGCAAAGAGTCGGGCACGACTGAGCTGAACTGACACTGACCTTCAATTATATAAGCAATACACAAGGTCTTCATCAAATTGTTTTCAATATTATGTTTAAAGATCTCTTTGATTACCATCGTCAATCCTAGCACTTATCTGCAAATATATTCAGTATTATCAGTTTAATCTGGTTCTTTCTATATCTTCTTATATCTTTATACATATATATGTAGACACCCATAAGAAAATGCATAGTAAGCTCTTTTTAACATGAATAGCGATATAATTTATGCATGTTCTACAACTTACAATTTCTTGAAACTCAGCTTTGGAGAAGGAAAGGTCTTCTTAAAGAAGCAGCAAAATGCGGCCTTCATGTTGGACAATATTGTCAAATCTGACCACATTAAAAGTAGAAACATTGTATGACAAAATATAAACAAATCTGGCAGACTGGAAGAAAGGTCTGGGAGAAAGTACTGGCAAAATATATAACAAAAGAACTTTCTTCACTGAGATAAAGAAAAGTCTTTACTCTTTCTTTACTTTATTCTTTCTCTTCTGAGGTAGAGAGGTAACCCACCAGAAAGATTCCCAAATTAAGTGACAGGAAATCCTTACAGAAGAAACCCTACTGGCTAATGACATAAAAAGATGACCAACCTGTCCAATAACCAAAGAAATTAAAATGAAACAGTAATATGCTATTTGACAGTCAAACTACATGGAAATAAAATTTAAAACTGGAGACTATCAAAGTTTGAGAGATTATTAGGAAAACAAGTACTCTAAAACAGGTGTTGGTGTAGAAGTAGAATTGGCTTAAACCCTTTGGACAGCAACTGTGTCCTTATGTCTTAAATGAAAATGTATATCTTTAATGGCTCAGCAGTTTCACCGAAAACAAAATACTTGCACACATGCCTAAGTGAAAGGCTAAGTACAAGACTGGGAGTGCAAATTGTTTGTCATCAAAAACAAGAAAACAACCTAAATGACCTCAGTGTGGGATCAGTCTATGAGACTGCTATAAAATATGCCTTTTAAAAGTTAAGTAATAGCTGTTCAGTATTTATATTTACTTCACAAACTCTCTATTTCTAATATTATAATTACTAATAAACATACCAATGAATGCTCTCTTCTCTCTTCTGTTTCCTACACAGTCTTATGAAATGTTTGAAGGACATATAGGAAATTGAAGGCTATAGGAAAACAAGCAATCAACCCATCATCTCTGCGGGTGTGCATTTTATAGTTACTTTGATCTCTTGGACATGGGAAATCACTATATCATTTATCTGTACTTGAATGGGCAAGTGTTAGAGTTCTTTTGGACATCAGTTCCTGGATAGCATTTTTGCACTAAAAATTTGAAAGGAATTTTGGAGAAAGAATTTGTGGGAAAACTTTATTTAACTGCTCAATCAGCCAACAGACATTTCCTGGAATGCAAGGGGTAATTAGTTTTATATGTTTCCTCTCAGACCTATTTAAACAAATTAATGTGGAAACTGCACATGGGTACACTGTTGCTTATATTAACCTAATTTAAGAGTCTCCATTCACTTAAGTTATTTCAAAATATTTAATAGGTAGCATTTTGAAAGATTTAGAAAATTACCTACTGAATTGACCAAAATATTTTCTATCTTTATTTCTCATCTCCATCGTATTTAACAAATATTTATAGTCCTTACAATGATGCCAGATATAGACACATTCTAAGTAACTTACTAAATCTTAAAACATAAAGATATGGAGGCTCTTTGAGGTTAAGTAAACTGTCAAAGGTAACACAGATAGAAGGGTAGTAATAGGGGAGTGTGGATTCAAAACCACACACTTTGGCTCCTGAGTTCAAACTCCTAATTTAAAGATATCAAGAGTACTCCAAAAGAAAACACTTTGCTCTGGCATTTTATTTTTAAACACTAATGACTAAGTTTTTTGGCTTCAAACTTATTATTGAACTCTAAAAGCAAACAACAACAACAAAAATAACTATTTACTTTTAGTGGCATGTAAAATGAGCTTTCCCTAAATGGACAGAAGTTTTTTGTTTTGTTTTTTTATAGACTGTTGCATATAAAATTGCTTTTTCTTATAGGTCAAATAATCATACTAACAATTTCGAACAACTCAACCTACCCACAGGAAACCTCAAGGAAAAAGGTAAAGGCAAAGAACGTGACACTGGAAGGTCAAACCCACATCTGCTCCATCACATGGGACCAGTGCAAGCTTAAGCATACAATGTAACTTCAGTGGTCCTTATTTTTCCGATTAGCAGTGAGAATATTAAGGCATGTTGATCACAACTACTGAAAATTGACAGTTTATTCTGTAAAAAGTTCTCATCCACTATAATGTACAGAATGAACAGTTTGTACTATTCTAGAGAATGTGTCAAAGCCCTAATTACAAAAGGGGTACACTGCCAAAGCATTTGCATAACTCAAAATATGCTTCCTACAAAATATAAAAACAAGCTGTCTCAGGAAACGATAACTGAGTTCATCCACCCAGAAAACTAAGAGCCAATGACCCCGATGAAATTCTCATAAAAGGTAAGATGGAAGATTTGAGATCACTGAATTCAAAAATGAAAGGGTAGGTGCTCTGTAGTTCTGTCTGAAAGCTGAAGCTGTCTGAAAACTGAAGGGTTTCTTCACTGCCACTTCATGAAGCACCCCAACACATGCTGAAATGTGATCACCTTAGTCACCAGAAGGACCTTGTAGACTAACATGTTCTAAATCAGGAAGAGGAACACAAGGAACAGGACACAAAACCGCATTCAGAGTAACTCTTTCTTCAGCAGGCACTGCATTCTCTCACTTCTGCCATGTCACATTTTTTTCTCCATTTGATAAAAAGATTCAAATTGAGAAGAGCCACAAATTATTTTAATTAAGTATATAAATCATACTCTATATTTCATAATGGGTACTCAACAAATGTTGGCCTTCAATGTTAATGACATCAAAAGCATTATCTACAGACTAGGGTAGCAGAGTTTCTCTGGTGGCTTAGTGGTAAAGAACCCATCTGTCAATCCAAGGAGACACGGGAGATGCAGATTCAACTCCTGGGTCCATAAGTTCCCCTGGAGGAGGAAATGGCAATCTACCCTAGTATTATTGCCTAGAGAATCCCATGGACAGAGAAGCCTGGTGGGCTACAGTCCAAAAGGCTCACAAAGAGTCAGGCTCGACTGAGCAGCTGACACGCACACATGGCTTGGACAGTAAACCAAAACTATGAAATAAAGCTACACAGGCTCAACTGTAACATTAAAAGCCTGATCTTCACAGATTACTGAGGCTTTTTAACATTTTAAAATAGATTTCCATACTTTGGATTAATATCCTTAAACATTATTCATTAGTTTAAAGCACTCATGCCAAACTTGGTTCACTTTTCAGCCTTAGGATCTGGGTTGATGGTTGGCAGATAAAATGTATGTAGGTGGCTGTGTAAAGCTTAGTCAGGACAAAGGCAACATTATGAATGAAATTAAAGCAATCCTTTCCTATCTTACAAATATCACTTCCTGTCCATTAAATGAAATGATACATGTGAAAGCACTTTACACAACTATAAATCCTTACAGAAAGTAAACTATTCCTGTGCTTTTACAAAGTCTAAGGACTTTACCTCTAGGTAATTAAGATTTTCATTCAGCATAAAATCCTGCTATATTTTCTTTGTTACAACTATTAATAGGGTCTCTTAAAAACAACACGTAAAGCCAGAGGCCTAAAAATCCTTCTGCCCACAAGCATTGCCTCACGCTTCCTTTTGGTCTTAGAATTTATCTGTGACATTATTATTTCAACTTGTCCAATATGTAGACTTCAAATCCACATACAGGTATGAATCCCTTCAAGTTTAATTCAACATTACCCATAAGAATACATACAACTGATGGTTTTAATTAATTCAGAATGTGCCCAAATAAATTGTTTTAAAGAGTTGAAGATACACATTTTACTGAATTAGATTCTTCATCAGTAAGGAGCCAGACCAGTCCTACCAACTGAAATTGATTATTTCAACAAACAGATTACTTCAAACCGAGAAAACTTCATTCAGAAAATGGTAAGCTAATTCACTGAGGCTACCAAGTATAAAAGCAATTATTATTTTGCATAAAACTTTAAAGTCCAGTTATACTAATTAGCATATATGTGCTAATTATGTTATATATTATGTGTATATTATGATCCACAAATAAAAGTCTGACCTTTGACAACCGGATCAAGAC
This sequence comes from Redunca redunca, assembly GCA_006410935.1. Classification (NCBI taxonomy): domain Eukaryota; kingdom Metazoa; phylum Chordata; class Mammalia; order Artiodactyla; family Bovidae; genus Redunca; species Redunca redunca. The sequence continues at coordinate 372,102 of SJYQ01004156.1, forward strand.
ACTGTGCAAAATAACACACTCTGGTGAGGATGTGGAGAAAAGGGAACTCTCACATAGTTACCAAGAATGTAAATTGGTTCAGACATTGTGGAAAATAGTATGGAGGCTTCTCAAAAAACTAAAATGGAACAACCATACGACCCAGCAATTCTACTCCTAGGTATGTACCTGAACAAAATGAAAATGCTAATTCAAAAAAATGTAAGCAACCCAATGTTCACAGCAGCATTATTCACAATTGCCAAATATGGAAGCAACCTAAGGGTCCATCAACAGATGAATAAAGAGGCCAAAAAAAAGGCAGAAAAAAAAGAAATTTTGTCATTTCCAGGAAAATGGATAAATTAGTAGGGCATTATGTTCAGTGAAATAAGTCCAACAGAAAAAGACAAATAGTGTGTTATATCACAGGTGGAATCTAAAACTACAAGAAACTAGAGAATGTAATTAAAAAAGCAGACAGAGATAAAAAAACAAACCAGTGTTTACCAATGGAAAGAGGCAAGGGGGAGGGGCAAAGTAAGGTAAAGGATTAGGAAACACAAGCTACTATGTATAAGATAAGCTATGATATACTGACAATATGGAGAATATAGCCAATATTTTATCATTAAAAATGGATTACAATCTTTAAAAAATTTGAGTCACTACATCATACACCTCTAACATATAAAATTGCACACCAACTATATTTTAAGAAAAAAAGTCTACAAAAAAGACTACAGAATGGTAAAAATGTATAAATATCAGTTCAGTTCAGTCGCTCAGTCATGTCCGACTCTTTGCGACCCCATGAATTAATGCAGCACGCCAGGCCTCCCTGTCCATCACCAACTCCTGGAGTTCACTCAGACTCACGTCCATCGAGTCAGTGATGCCATCCAGCCATCTCATCCTCTGTTGTCCCCTTCTCCTCCTGCCCCCAATCCCTCCCAGCATCAGACTCTTTTCCAATGAGTCAACTCTTCGCATGAGGTGGCCAAAGTACTGGAGTTTCAGCTTTAGCATCATTCCTTCCAAAGAACACCCAGGACTGATCTCCTTCAGAATGGACTGGTTGGATCTCCTTGCAGTCCAAGGGACTCTCGAGTCTTCTCCAACACACATTTATTAAATTTAAAAACAAATCTTAAAGACCATAAAATAGAAATTACTTTATTAAGTTATAGCAAGGCAAGTTTTTACACAACTTTATTAATTTACAGAAACTTGAAGTTATAAGAGTTTAATTTTAATGTTGAAATGCACTGCTATTTATATAATAAATAGCACCATATGCTGAAAAATGATTGTCTTGCCTTTTAAGCCCTAACTAAAATTTTTTCACTGTACCTTAACAGTGCCCAACTATTGCTCTGAAGAGAAGAAAATAATCTTGAAACTCTTTAGGAATTAAAATAAATGACTGGATTCTCTATTAGTTACCATAAACTTTACTCTGTGTTATTAGGCCTTCCCTGATAGCTCAGTTGGTAAAGAATCCACCTGCAATGCAGGAGACCCTGGTTCAATTCCTCAGTTGGGAAGATCTGCTGGAGAAGGGATAGACTACCTACTCCAGTAGTCTTGGGCTTCCCTTGAGGCTCAGCTGGTAATGAATCTGCCTGTAATGCAGAAGACCTGGGTTCGATCCCTGGGTTGGGAAGATTCCCTGAAGAAGGGCTACCCACTCTAGTATTCTGGCCTAGAGAATTTCATGGACTATATCCACGGGGTCACAAAGAGTCAGACATGGCTGAAGTATTGCTTTGAAGAGAAGAAATCTTGAAACTCTTTAGGAATTAAATGACTAGATTCTCTTTTGGTTACTGCAAACTTTACTCTGCTTCATTAGTAATTATAATATTAGAAACCATATCTCATTCAAGTTTCACAGGTAGTAAGCTACATAGTATTTGCTGACAAGAATGAATGAGGAGGAAAGTGCTATAGGAAAAGGAAAAAAAACTGGAAAATGCCCTCTACCTTTGCATATGATCTATCTTGATGAATAGTCCATGTGTATTAAATTCAAGATTTTCTTAAGTGTCAATTAGCAGTTGATACTATTATTCAGTCTTTCATTACAAAGATTTTTTTCTCTGCTTATTTTTTCTACCAATTACTGAGATGTAAGTAAAGGTTAGACTAGACAAAACAGCCTACCGATACCAGAAACTGTTGGTATGGGCATGGGAAAATAAACAGCTAGCAAGAAGACAAAGTATTAAAATCACCACAAAGAACAATTTGGTAATATATAATAAGTATGAAGATTAGATACCCACAAGACAGAATATTAATAATGGTTAACTATCAAAGAGAAATTCTTATACAAGTATACCTGAGAGTTACAAAAAGATGATCATTATTATATTGTTTGTCATTCCAAAAGGCTTTTTAAAAGAAAGAAAAATGAATATCCATCAATAGGGATAAGCTGTAATATTCAAACAAATATTGCAATTTAAGGAGTGGAGTAAAAGTGCAAGGGTCAACTTGGAAAATCTCAAACATACAATAGGAATTCTCAAAAAGCAAGTCCTGGAAGGATTTGTACAGTATGATTCCAGTTATATAGATTTTTAAAATATAAAACAATGCTATATATATTTTAATGGATGCATACTTCCTTAATAAAATTATTAAAATATGGGTGAAAATATGTATACAAATTTGAGAATAGTGGTTACATCTGGAAAATCAAAAAGAAAATTGGCAGACGGGAGAATATCATACAGTCTTCAGCATAATATGCAAAACTTAAAAATAAAGTTCCTTAACAAAAATGGTAACATTTAACATTTGTGAAATGTAGGTGTCAGCTCTGTTAATCTCTATGCTTCTCTGTATACTTGAACACTTTGTAATTGGAGATCTAGGTATAGCTTTTAGTAACTAAAAAATTAATGGAAAAATGGGCAAAGATAATGAGTATGCAATGTATAAAAGAAAGGAAAATTGTGGAAATAAACATTTAAAATTCATAAAATATGCTTGAATATAAAAAGAGTATTAACATTCACTACAGACAAAGATACAAGGAAAAGAATTATAAAAGTTCTTAGTTATTGTAAGTCCTTTTGCAATGTAAATGCATCTTTAAAGCACTTAACTGAAAATTTTCAAAACTATCTGTGATATGATGGAGCATCTTTTTAAATCATTGTGATCACTGGGAATTGAGAAATCTATTTTCCGTTAAATGGCAAGCAAAGGGAGGAGGGGGGTTGCACTAGTAACCTCTTTCTCCACGTGCTGCCCTCGTCTCTGAGGGCTTCAGGATAGGGTGCCCCAGCTGCCACCCTGGGGATCCCAAGCAAGATAAACCAAAGAGACCTACACCAAGAAATATGACAATAAAAATTGCAAAAATGAATAATAAAGAAAAGATCCTAAATGCAGCAAGAGAAAAACAAAGAGTTCATTATAAGGGGCACCCACTAAGGCTATCAGCCGGTGTCTCTACAGAAATGTTGCAGACCAGAAGGGAGTAGCAAGATATATCCAAAGTCCTGAAGGCGAAAAATCTGCAGCTTCAGGTACTCTATCCAGTAAGATTATCATTTAGAAGGAGAGAGAAAGAATTTCCCAGGCAATCAAAAACTAAAATACAGAATTACTAAACCTACCCTAAAGGAAACAGTGAAAGGTCTTGTATAAATAGAAAAGAAGCAAGAATCCATAGGAAAAAGAAAAAAATAAATGGAAAGTAAATATTTTAATAAGCCAATTTCTGTGAAAGTGATTATAAGCTAATAAGAAGCAAACGGATGAAGATGTAAAAATGACATCAAAATCATAAAATGTGGGAGAGGAGAGAAAAAGTTCAGGTTTTTTTCTAGAATGTGTATGAGGCTATATGACTACTGGTCTAAAAGAAACAGATATAGGAAATGGGTAAGATACATGGAAAACAGAGTAACCACAAATCAAAAACATACAACAGAGTCACAAAAATCAAAAAGAAAATGTAAGCATAATACAGAGAAAACAATCAAACTGCAAAAGGAAAAACAGAAAGTAAAAGAAAGGGACACAATGGAAATACAAAACCAACAAGAAACAGCGTTTAAAATAGCAGTACATATCTATCAGTAGTTACCTTAAATGTCAACGGACTAAATGCTCCAAACAAAAGAGTGGCAGACTGGATTAAAAGTCAAGAGCCTATTATATAATGACTCAATGGACATGAGTTTGAGTAAACTCTGGGAGTTGATGATGGACAAGGAGGCCTGGCATGCTGCAATTCATGGGGTCGCAAAGAGTTGGATACGACTGAGCGACTGAACTGAACTGAACTGAAAGAAGACCCACTTTAGGGAGGAGGAAACACACAGAATGAAAGTAAGACGATGGAAAGAGATACTTCATGGAAATGGGAAATGACAAGAAAGAAGGGTTGGCAACATTCATATCAGACAAAATAAACTTTAAAATGAAGGCTATAAAGAAAGATAAAGGACATCATAATGATAAAAGAATCAGTACAAGCGATATTACACTCATCAATATATACACACCCAATATGTTATCTGTTGCTGCTGTTTACTTACTAAGTCATGTCTGACTTTTTCACAATGTTATGGACTGTAGCCCACCAGGCTCCTCTGTCCATTGGATGTCCCAGGCAAGAATACTGGAGTGGGTTGCTATTTCCCTCTCCAGAGGATTTTCCCAACCCAGGGATCAAACATGGATCTCCTGCATTGGCAGGTAGATTCTTTACCACTGAGCCACCCAGGAAGCTCATATACCCAATATAGGGGCACTCATTTACATAACACAAATCCTAACAGACATAAAGGAAAAAAAAAAAATGATGGGAACACAGTTAAGAGTAGGAGACTTTCAAAACCTGCTCATATCAATGGACAGATTTCAAGAAAGAAAATCAGTAATGCAACAGAGATTCTAAATTATACAATAGCTAGATTAAATTGACTTTCCTAGCGGCTCACAGTAAAAGTATCTGCCTACCATGTGGGAGACCTATGTTCAATCCCTGGGTCCAGAAGATCCCCTGGAGAAGGAAATGGCAACCCACTCCAGTTCTCTTGCCTGGAAAATCCCTGCATTGGCAGGCAGGTTCTTTACCACCAGTGCCACCTGGGAAACCTGAATGACCACATACTAGGACACAAAACAAGCCTCAACAAATTTAAGAGTGCAGAAATTATTTCAAGCATCTTTTCTGAACCTCAGTGGTATGAAACAAGAAATCAACCACAGAAAAAGAAATGAGAAAAATATTATATAGAGACTAAACAACATGCTTTAAAAAAACCATTGTGTCAACGGTGAAATCAAAGAACTTATTTAAAAATATCTTGAGACAAATGATGATGAAAACACAAACCATACAAAATCTACAGGATGAAGCAAGAGCAGTTCTTACAGGGAAGTTCATAGTGATACAAGCCTTCTTTAAGAAACAAGAGAAATCTCAAACAACATAACCCACTACCTAAAAGAACCAGAAAAGGAACAAACAAAATCTGAAATCAGTAGAAGAAAGGAAACAATTAAGATTAGAGAGGAAATTAAAACACAGATTAGAAAGTATCAATAAAAACAAGAGCTGGTTTTTTGAATGGGCAAACAAATTTGACAAACTTCTGTCTGGGTTCACTAAGAATAATAACAGAAGACTCAAACAAACTAACAATAAATGAAAGAGGAGAAATCAAAACTGATACCACAGAAATCCAAAAATAGAGAGAGAATACTATAAAAATTTACATGACCACACATTCAACAACCTAGAAATAAATGGACAACCTTCTAGAAACATAAAGCCCACCAAAACTGAACCAAGAAGAGAAAGATAACTTGAACAGACCAGTCACTAAAAATGAAATAGAATTTGTAATAATAAAAATAAAACTTCCTACAAACAAAAGTAAAGGACCAGAGGTGTTCACAGGTGAATTCTACCAAACATACAAAGAACTTATACTGTTTATTCTCAAACTCTTCCAAAAGACTGAAGAGGAGGACATACTCCCAAAGATATTCTATGAACCCACCATCACCCTGATATCAAGCCCAATGAAAGATACCACCAAAAAAAGAAAACTACAGGCCACTATCTTTAATGAATATAGATGTAAAACTTCTCAACAAAATATAAGCAAACTAAATCCAACAACACAGAAAAATATCATACACTACAATGAAATGGGTTTGATCCCAAGTTCATAAAGATGGTTCAAAATATGTAAATCAATGTGATACACCACATTAACAAAAGAAAAGACAAAACTCACATGATCATCTCAATAAATGCAGAAAAAGCAAGACAAAATTCAATATCCATTCATGATAAAAACTCTAACCAAAGTGGGTATAGAGGGAACATATGTGTGTGTGTGTGTGTGTGTGTGTGTGTGTGTGTGTGTATGCAGCTCAGTCTCAATAAGTGCAAAAAAAAGCATTTGATAAAATTCAACATCCACTCATGATAAAAACTTACCAAAGAGGTATAGAGGGAACGTGTGTGTGTGTGTGTGTGTGTGTGTGTGTGTGTGCATGCACTCAGTCGTGTCCTACTCTGTAACCACATGGACTGTAGCCCACCAGGCTCCCCTGGCCATGGGATTTTCCAGGCAAGAATACTGGAGTGGGTTTAGAGGGAACATATAACAACAAAATAAAAGCCATTTATGAGAGACCCACAGACAATAAATAACTGTGAAAAGCTAAAAGACTTTCCACTAAAATGTGGAACAAGATACGAATGCCCACTTCCACCACTTCTATTCAACACAGAATTGAAAGTCCTAGGCACAGCAATCAGATAAGAAAACGAAATGAAAGGTATCTAAATTGAATGAAAGAGGTAAAATTATCACTTATGCAGATAACATGATATTATACATAGAAAACTCTGAAGACTCCAAACAAAAACTACTAGAATTGATAAATGGATTCAGTAATGTAGCAGGATACACGATTAACCATAGAGAAACTGGTTGCATTTCTTTACACTAACAATGAAACAGCAGAAGAGGAATGTAAAGAAGCAATCCCTTTTAAAATTGCATCAAAAAATAAAATACTTGGGAATAAACCTGACCAAGAAGGTGAAAGAGTTATATAATGAGAACTACAAAACATTAATAAAGGAAACTGAAGATGATTCAAAGAAATGGAAAGATATCCTGTGTCCTGTGTTACTGGATTAGAACAATTAATGTTGTTAAAATGCCCATACTACCCAAACAATCTATAGATTAAACATAATTCCTATCAAATTTCCCACGACATTTTTCACAGAACTAGAACAAATAATCCTAAAATTTACCTAAAAGATCCAGACTTGTCAACACAATCCTTAGTAAAAAGAATAAAGCCAGAGGTATAACACTCCCAGATTTCAGACAATACTACAAAGCTATAGTAATCTAAACATCATGGTACTGGCAGAAAAACGGACATATAGAACAGAAGAACAGAATAGAGAGCCCAGAGGTAAACCCACATACCGATGGAAAATTTAATTTTTGACAAAGGAGGTAAGAATATACCAATGGGCAAGACAATCTCTTCAAAAAATGGTATTGGAAAAGTTGAACAGCAATGTGTAAATCAATGAAATTAGAACATATCTATACACCACACACAAAAATAAATTCAAAATGGCTTAAAAACTTAAACATAAGACATGATATCCTGAAGAGAACATAGGCAAAACATTCTCTGACATAAATTGTACCCATGTTTTCTTAGGTCAGTCTCCCAAAGAAACAGAAATAAAAACAAAGATCAAAAAATGGGACCTAATCAAACATATAAGCTTTTGCACAGCAAAGGAAACCATCAACAAAATGAAAAGGCAACCTACAGACTGGGAGAAAATATTTGCAACCATACAACCATATTTGAAAAATATGATACAACCAACAAGGGCTTAATTTCCAAAATAAACAAACAGCTCATACAACTCAGTAATAAAAAAAAAAAATCAAACAACCCAATCAAAAAATGAACAGAAGACCTAGATAGACGTGTCTCTAAAGAATACATACAGATGGTCAAAAAGCACAAGAACAGATGCACATCATTGCTAATTATTTGATAAATGCAAATCAAGACTACAATGTGGTAGCCATTAGAATGGCTACCATTAAAAGGTCTACAAATAATAAAAGCTAGAGAGGGTGTAGAGAAAAGGTAACCCTCCTATACTGTTGGTGTGAATGTAAACTGGTGCAACCACTATGGGAAAAAGTGTAGGGGCTCCTCAAAAACTAAAAATAGAGTTACCATATGATCCAGCGATCTCACTCCTAGGCATGTACCCAGACAAAACTATAATACAAAAAGATACATGTGCCCCCTATATTCCTAGCAGCACTATTTATAATAACCAAGATATGGAAAGAACCTATATGTTCACTGACAGATGAATGGATAAAGAAGATGTATATACATACACATACAACAGAATATTATTCAGTCATAAAAAAGAATGAAATAATGCCATGTGCAACCACATGGGTGGACTAAAGATTATCATGCTAAGTGAAGTAAGTCAGAAAGAGAAAGACAAATACCGTATCATTTGTAGATGGAATCTAATATATAACACAAGTGAACACATCTAAGGAAAGAGAAACAGACTCAGAGATACAGAAAACAGACTTGTGCTTGCCAGTGAGGGGTGGGGTAGGAAGGATTGGGAGTTTGGGATTAGCAGATGGAAATCAGTATACACAGGATGAATAAACAAGGTCCACTGTAAGGCACAGGGAACTACATCCAATATCCTGTCATAAACCATAATGAAAAAGTATGGAAAAAAACATATATATGGATAACTGAATCACTTCACTGAATGGTAGAAATTAACACAACTCTATAAATCAACTATACCTAAATAAAATATTCAAAAAAGAAAACCTATTTTGTATTATTCATTCCCCTTAAATTGACCGAGATTTACTTTATGATCCAGAATAAAGTATTATATTGGATTATATCCATCATGCACCTGAAAAATAAATTGTATTCTGGGGTGGTAGGGTTAAAGGCTCTACAAATGTCAATCAGATCTGTATTCACTCAAATACTACAGAACACTCTATAGATTATGACAGCTAACTTTTCGCACTGCTCCTCCTTCAGTATTTCTTCTGCAAATTCCAGCTTCCTTGGCCTCTTTTAAGCCCAATCCTTTTCTCTTCAACTCAGCAAAAGACTCTACTTTTGTTGTCTTTCATTGCTACAGCCTATATAGCCTCTCTTGGACTGTAAACTGGGACGTACACACAGATTCTCCATTTGTTTCTTTTTTCTCAGGGATTACTGCCATGTGCTACCTTTTTCCAACTACCTAAAAAAAAACAGATTTCATATATATTTTGTCTCATTTTCTAGTTCCTATTTCATCATGCTGGAACTGGAAGTTCCAGTAGTTTTAAACTATTCTTTACTGCACTTGGATGCTTTTTTAAACTAAATGTTTTATGAAAGTGATAATATATTAAACAGAAAACAACGGATTTGATCTCACCAAAGTGTAATGAGACTGGAGTTCACCTTCTACTCTTAAGATGCCCCTTCACTTTTCTCCAAAACATGAAACACAGCAATTCCCAAGAAAATACTTCAGAACTGTGTAATTCTGGGGAACTCAGTCTTCAAACCACTTCTATGAAGAGTATTAGCTTTAAAGTCAGGAAGACTGGACCGGATTTCCAGCTTGCTTTCTTGATGACTTAGGCAAACTGCTTAACTTGCTAATCAATAAAATGAGTGTATTATACCTTCCTGACACAATTACTATAAAAACTAATCAGTGACTCTTAAGAACCATAGGTACAATGCCCCAGACTTAACTGATCCATAAACTGTCACGGTTGTTTGTACTTGGTGCCACTGCATTGCTGTATGTCACAAAGGTGATACAGCATTCTCTGCATTTCAGAGACCAAAACCAAGATCAATTCCAAGATGCCAAGGTTTTCCAAAAACACAATTTTCCAACAATGTAATGGCAGGTGAAATTAATAAATTATTTGCTTCTTGAAGTGCTAATGATATTGGATTGTCAGGCAGAGTTTAAAGGAAATATCTACTGTATGCTAAACTCTTGCTTTAAAACATTAAGAATACTAATATTAGACAGGAACTAGATGGAGAAGGAAGACAGACTATACTAAAAATCAGTCATTTCTACTATGTCAAATTTAATTCCCCTATCTCTTCCATGTCAATTTCTACCCCATATCTTATATCAAAGAATTAAAATGATGTGAATGTTACGTATCACTGGTAAATAAAATTAAAGCTAAAAAATATTTTCATCACACACCCACACACACACACATATACGCGACTGTGAATTTCACTTCCAGGCCTTACCAGCTGGCTAGCATTTAATCTCCACAAGCTTCAATATCCTTACCTATAAAATTGAATGAAAGTATGTATTTTAGTGGGTTTCTAAGAAAATCAACCATACCTTATGGCAGTATAAGTATGGCATACACTAGTGCTTAAACCATAGTAGTTATTTTAGGCCTGAAACCTTTTATTTTGGGCCTGAAATCTTTCAATTGATACAAACAGAAATAGCAGCATCTCCATTTTCTGATCCTTATTAATTTCATAGGGGAAAAGGTGAAGACATCACTTGCTTCCTGACCTTGTAGGTATAGTTAGTGGGAGACTCTAGTACCTTTTCTCTTTCTTGCAGGTATGTTTCTTATCATTCACTATCTACCATAGCCCTGGCATAGAAAGCTCTCCCAATTTTTCATATATAAAGTTTAAGGATACTTTCACATTGAATAAAATGAGTAGATGCAAAATTATTTAAAGGTAAAAAGTATCAGGCATTTTCCAAGACAGATTTGCTCTAAGAAAGTGATACTAAATTAGGGTTTGGTTTTTATTTGTTTATTTATTTTTGGCTGTGCTGGGTCTTCACTGCTGCTCAGGCTTTTCTCTAGTTGCAGTGAGCAGGGGCTACTCTTTAGTGCACGGGTTTCTCATTGCAGTGGCTTTTCGTGTTACAGAGCATGGGCTTTAGGGCACATGGGCTTCAGCAGTTGCAACCGTGGACTCAGCAGTTGTCGCTTCTGGGCTCTAGAGCACAGGCTAAATAGTTGTGGGACACAGGCTTAGTTGCTCTGAGGCATGTGGGATATTCCCAGACCAGGAATTGAATCATGCATTGGCAGGCTGATTCTTTACCACTGAGTCACCAGGGAAGCCCAGATTATTATTTTATTTACAAAAAAATCTGTTTTCATTACCTAGGTACATCCTAAAGGGCCCTTAAAATATAATTCAATTAATAAAAACTATATTTATATGTATTTATTTGAGCAAGTCACTTATTCTCTAAGACTGTGTAGAAATACTACAAACCAAAAGATTTTGTATATGTAATTTATAAGCTATAATGTACTTTTAAACCAATGTTATTATCAGTTATAACCGTTTATATTTTTATCTTTTATTTATATTGTATTATTTTTTTACCTCTCCAAGACTAATTTATTGAAATCTACTTCAGAATTAAAGGAATAGGAGGAGATATAAGTTTTAACACAGGACTGAACATGTATCTTCTAGAGGAATAGGTAATGGAAAGAAATGGGAGAAGGATGAAGTAGACAGTCGATTACGCAGTTCCAATATAGAGTCTGATGTATTCTCTCTCTTACAAGCCTATGGTGAGTTATTAATAGGCTCAGAACACGTAAGACCCTGTGACCAGGCACCCCCAAACTGGACACTATGCACTTGTGGAGACTCCACAGCCAAAGGCAAGAAGAGCCAAGTTATTAGAACACTTACTAAAATACTACAACTGAGCTAACTATAGGCAAAGGTTTGGAGACATTTTAAACCATATTAATGTGCAGCGCTAGGCTGTCCCCAAGGATGCTTTAGTATCTTAAACCAAAAGCATTTCAAATAAAATAAGGGGCTTTCATAGTCTCAAGCTTAAAACACATTCTCAATACGAATCAGTGAATTTACTTCTCTTTTATCTTTCCACCCAATGACCCCCTCTCATGACTCTATCCCCTCAAAGGAAGGTCCTGTCAATTCACATAGATATGTAAGCTCTTGAGACCTGATGAGAGTAGGTGCCATAGAAACTAAAAATGCAAAATAAACAATTATGGGAATTGAGTTAGTAATCAAATACTGTATTTCTTTAATTTACCATTTTCCCAGCTAAGATTTGGACATAACTTCCAAGTGATATCTTTATGTATGTCTTGTTCATTTTCCTCTGAACATTCCAAAACATCTCTCCTGATAGAATTTTTGGGCCATCACTTTATTCCCTAAAGTTTAGAGTTGATATAAGATTTACAGGAATTCGGTTCAATTCTGACAAAGCAGAAGAAATTTAAGCACATTTGAAAAGACAAACTATGAAGGTTTCCTGTTTATCTCTCTATATATTATTATTATTCAAAACCAAAGATTTCAATAAACCATTTGGATAGCATTCCCTTTTACTTTCTGAGCTGTTTTTCTAGGATAGCAGCACCACTAGGCCTTCATAAGTGTTCACTTCCTAAAATGACAATTCCACATTTGCTTTCATATCAAATTTCATCAGTCCTAAGATGCTATCAGCGTTATGATACAACCCTAATGTTAAAAGTTGCTAAAATGTGGAAAGGAATCTACTGGAATTAACAAAATACTTTAGTAGCCTTCTGTGTAATATTATTAAATTAATATCTAATAGGTTAACTATTTAAGGAACTTTATTTCCCTAACATTTTCCTAATCATGATTGCTACAGCTGGCAGGCATCTCTCCAAAGTCACAATAACAGAGAAAGCCTACTGCTTTGGTTTTTAATAAAAGGTACAATTTTAGAAAAATGTAAGATACACATAACTGTATATAAATGATTTTTGTAATTCATCTATTTTTTTACATAGTAGGACCTACTATATAGCACATAGAATTATATTCTATATCCTGTAATAACCTATAATGGAAAAGAGTCTGCAAAAAAATCACTGAATCACTTTGTGGTACACTTGAAACTAACACATTGTAAATCAACTATATTTCCAAAAATCTAAAAAGAAAAATACAGCTATTAAGCAAAAAAAGTACAATTTTAGAATTTTTGACTGTTTAAACACACACAATAATTTGTATATACATTTACATTTAGAGAATAACTCCAAAAGTCTGTGACTAAAATCTATTTCCTGAAGAGGTTGATTTGGATTTGTTTGTTTGTATTTATTTGTTAACTTGATTTGAACCACGAGCCTACAACTTTGGTGTTTTTAAAGTAGTGGAATATATGAAACAATACTTGAGTCTTACATCCTCATACCATACACAAAAATAAACTCAAAATGACTTAAAAATTTAAATATGAAACATAAAACTCCTAGAAGAGGACACAGGCAAAACATTCTCCAACATAAATCGTACCAATATTTTCTTAGATTAATCTTCCAAGGCAATGGAAATAAAAGCAAAAATAAGCAAATGGGACCTAATCAAACTTAAAAGCTTTTGCAAAGCAAAGGGAACCATCTTTTCATTTTGTGAAATGAAAATGAAAAGACAACTTACACACTGGGAGAAAATATTTACAAATTATATAACTGATGAGAGTTTAATTTCCAAAATATACAAACTCAATAATAACTCAATAATAAGAAAACAAACAATCCAATTAAAAAAAGACACAGGACCTAAATAGACAGTCTTTGAAGAAGACATACAGATGACCAAAAAGCACATGAAAAGATGCTCAACATTGCTAATTATGAGAAATGCAAATCAAACCTTCAGTGAGCTATCACCTCACACCAGTCAGAAAGGTCATCATTAAAAATTATACAAATAATAAATGCTGAAGAGGATGTGGAAAGAAGGGAACCCTCCTACACTATTGACAGGAATGTTAATTGGTGCAACCATTATGGAAAACAGTATGAACATACCCCAAAAAACTAAAAATAGAGTTACCATATGATCCACAAGCTCAATCCTGGACATACATCTGGACAAAAATATAATTTGAAAAGATACATGCACTGAAATGTTTACAGCAGCAATACTTACAATAGCCAAGACATGGAAGCAACATACATGCCCATCAACGGAGGAATGGATAAAAAAGATGCAGTACATACTTACAGTGGAATACTATTCAGTCATTAAAAAAGAGTCAGATAATACCACTTGCAGCAACGTGGATGGGCCTAGAGATAATCACACTAAGTGAAGTCAGAGAAAGACAAATATCATATGATATCATGTATACGTAGAAACTTTGGAAAAGGAAATGGCAACCCACTCCAGTGTTCTTGCCTGGAGAATCCCAGGGATGGGGAAGCCTGGTGGGCTGCTGTCCATGGGGTCACACAGAGTCGGACACGACTGAAGTGACTTAGCAGCAGCAGTAGAAACTAAACTATGACAGAAAATGACTTATTTACTTACAAAACAGAAACAGAGTCACAGACACAGAGAACAGACTTATAGTTGCCAAGGGAAAAACTGCGAAGTGGGAGAGTAAGCTGGGAGTTTGTAATTAACATATGTAAACTATTACACACAGAATGGATAAACAAGGGCCCACTGTATAGCCCAGGGAACTAACTATACGGAAAAGAAAACAGATAAAAGAAAAAGAAGAAAATGAAGTCATTTAGTTGTGTCTGACTCTTTACAACCCCATGGACTGTAGCCTGCCAGGCTCCTCTGTCCATGGGATTTTCCAGGGAACAATACTGGAGTGAGTTGCCATGTCCTTCTCCAGGGGATCTTCCTGACTCTGAGATCGAACCTGTGTCTCCCACTCTGCAGGCAGACTCTTTACTGTCTGAGCCACCAGGGAAGCCCATGGAAAAGAAATATAAGTAAATAAAGAAGCACTTAAATAGAACATTTAAAAAATCAGAATTTGATGTGTCTTCATGTCCTAATCCTACAGACATTGAGTCTTTATAATTTCCTATTTTATATGCTTTATTTATATCACTCCAAATGAGTGACTTTGAGTATCTGTTCTCATAAATTATTTATGAATTTTAAAGCATGTCCACTATAACATAGGCTATCAGTAGCTAACATTATCCCTTAGTAGTCAATGGAATATTCAAAAATATCCCCTAATGAATGCTGAGATAGTAATTTTCAGATAGCAGAAAAATCATCTGTATTGTTTATAAGATGGAAACTCTCCCCAAATTTATCTTTAAACACAATCCCTATCAAAGTTCCAGCAGATGCTTCACAGATTCTGACAATCTGGTCCCAAAATTTATATAGAAATGCAAAAGATCCAGAATAGACAAAAAAGTTTTAAAAAGGAAACCAAGTTGAATTTCCCCAAATAAAAATATAAAGCCTCTTAAATCAAGGGAATATGGTATTAACACAAGGATAAACATATAGATTTTAGAAAACAGTGTTAATAGTACGAAAGTAAACTCATTTATGATCAACTTTTGACAAAAGTTCTGATATTTTATGAGGAAAGGATGGTCTTTTCACAAAGGGTGCTGAGAGAAAACTGGATATGCAAATGCAAAGAGATTAATTCAAACTCTTATCTCACATCATATACAAAAATTAACTCAAAATACACCACAGACCTACATTTAATAACCAAAATTATGGAAGAAAACATAAGAGAAAGCCTAAGTGACTTTGAGTTAGACACAGAGTTCTTGGTTACAACACTAAGAGTACATTCCATAAAAGGAAAAAAAAAAGATAAACTGGACTTTTTCAAAATCTATAAAAATTATCTTTGAAAGACACCATTAGGAAAATGAACAGGAACCTCTATAGACAAGAACAACCTATGTCTGACAAAGGATTTTACAACTAGAGTATACAAAGAACTCTGAAAACTAAACAGACGAAAATTTTTTTTAAAAAACCAATTTAAAACTGGCAAAAGAAGTCACCAAAGATAACATATGAATAGCTATGAAAAGGTACATTAAAACATCCTCAACATGGTTATTAGGAAACGCAAATTTAAATCACAATACCACTGCACAGCCATAAAAATAGTTTTAATCAAAAAGAGATAATAACAAGTTTTGATGAGGATGTAGAAAAACTGGAATCCTAATAATTGCTGGTGAGAATGTAAACAGGTGCAGTATTTTATAAAATAATTTGGCAGTTTCTTAAAATATTAAACATAACTTTATCATATGCCCAGCAATTCCACTCCTAGGTATCTATCCAGCAGGAATGAAAATATGTATCTACACAACGACTTATACATATTTGTGTATCATTCACAATAGCAAAAAAGTAGAAACAATCGAATGCATACCAAGTGATGAATAAATAATGACTTATGATTCAGCAAAAAAAAGAATGAACTAATGATACATGCTACCACAAGGCTGAGCCTCAAACACATTATGCTGGGGTTAAGAAGCCAGACACAAAAGACCAAATTTTATATGATTTCATTTACGTGAGACGTAAAGGTAAATCTATAAAAGAAAAAGCAGATGAATAGCTGCCTGGGACTAGGGGTTGGAGCAGAATGACTGCAAATGGATATGAGGGACACCTCTGGGGTGAAAGAAATGTTCTAAAACTGAATTGTGATGATGGTTGTGAAGTTCTGTAAACAGATGAAAAAGTCACTGAGTTGCACATTGGGATGAATTTATGGTATGTAAATTGTACCAGAAAAAAGATACTGCATGGGAAGCATTCACAATATCCTTTAGAATTGTCACATGTTAAATAATGATTTGCCCTAGAAAAATCAGCTTGACATATTCATGAATCTATCTTACTAATGAGAAATAATTAAGTTTTACTTAGAAAAATTTCTATGTAGGAACTTTCATCATAAAATACCAATTCAATACTTTCAAAATATTACTAATTATAACCGTCTATTTTGAAGTGACAAAATTCTAACTGGAAATCTACACAGACATGCAATTATCCATGTTAGTAAGTAACATGGGGCATTAAATAATTAAATTTTAAAAGACAGATACTTCCACAATGAATTACTCAGACTTTTACTTTGCTAAGTGTATGTAAACATAATTGTTATTCCCACAATAAATTACTCAGACTTTCCATTTTGTTGTAATAAACTACTGAAGCTCTATTTATCCATAAGCACACAACCAGACAACAACAGGAAGACCCTATGCTATTTATACATAAGTTCCTGTCCATAATTGAACTGTCTATCTTTGAACTGGGCATGCTAAAATATTTGCTGGTAACATAATACATTTATAATGGAAATGTACCTATCACATTTTAGTTGCTCTTACATGCATTCAATTACAAATTATAATAGTGATACCGAAGTTGCTTAGTCGTGTCCGACTCTTTGCAACCCCATGGACTATAGACTGCTAGGCTCCTTTGACCATAGGATTTTCCAGGCAAGGATACGGGAGTGGGTTGCCATTTCCTTCTCCAGGGGGTCTTCCCGACCCAGGAATCGAACCCAGGTCTCCCTCATTGCAGGCAGTCTCTTTACCATATGAGCCACCAGGGAAGCCCATATGCCCATTTTAATAGCTTATGGCAGATATCTGGAGCTGACTGAGTGAATAGAGATAGACAATTTGCACTAATCACATTAGCTGATATAATTATCTTCCTGGCCACTCAGCATGGTAATGGTTTTTGACTGTTAACCCTAATGAGTTTTACAGGACACTTAACATCCAAATTCTTACAATGTGAATACATAGATAAGATTTTTTAGGTTACTTTTGCCATTTGAGATAGTTTACCATTGAATTCTCATATATCTTCAAAGTCTCTTAATCTAACTACACTGCTTTGCCATTCCAATGCAGATAATTTCTCAAAAAGAGTTTCCAATTTTCTCATGTATTTTTTAATATTCCTCTAGAATGTGCTTCAGTCTTCATTTAGCCACATCTAAACTTGGTGGTATCTTAGGTCCTTTTCACTCTAAAAATATGTTTCTTCCTTTATTTCTAATAAATTTCATTTTATTACAGAAGCCAGAATAAATCTCCTGCTTTTCTTGGAAGAAAAGCTACGACAAACCTAGACAGTGTTTTAAAAAGCAGAGACGTTACTTTGCCGACAAAGGTCCCTATCGCCAAAGCTATGGTTTTTCCAGTAGTCATGTATAGATGGGAGAGTTGGACCATAAAGAAGACTGAGCACCAAAGAAGTGATGTTAGTGTGTTATAACAACACAATTTTATTTGCTTAGAGTTCTTTAGGATAGAAGTCCTACCCAGGTCTTGCTGGGCCAAAGTAAAGGTGTTAGCAGGGCTTTGTTCCTTTCTAGAGAAAGCTATGGTTTTTCCAATAGTCATATATGGATGTGAGAGCTAGAACATACGGAAGGCTGAGCACTGAAGAAGTGACACTTTTTAACTATGGTGTTGGAGAAGACTCTTGAGAGTCCTTGGACTGCAAGGAGATCAAACCAGTCAATCCTAAAGAAATTCAATTCTGAATATTCATTAGAAGGACTGATGCTGAAGCTCCAATACTTTGGCTATCTGATGAGAAGAACTGACTCATTAGAAAAGACCCTGATGCTGGGAGAGACTGAAGGCAGGAGGAGAAGGGGATAACAGAGGATGAGACGGTTCGATGGCACCACTAATTCAATGGACATGAGTCTGAGCAAGCTCCAGGAGATAGTGAAGGACAGGGAAGCCTGGCATGCTGCAGTCCATGGAGTCACAAAGAGTCAGACATGACTGAGCAACTGAACAACGTATTATCCATAAAACTGTTGATGACAATTTGAAATAATTCAGTTCTATTTACTTCTAAATTCTAAAATAGGAAGTAAGTTTCAACTTCTGAATACTTTTTCACCTAAAGAGTAGGAAAACGTTCATAATAGCATTCAGGTCCCATTATATCATCTCCCAACTAGTTCACATTTATAGACTATTGAATAACTGAGTCATAAAATCCTATCTAGCTCAACGGCATCTGAGTGGGTTCCTGGAAAGATGTTAAAGGAAGGACAGGAGGTATCCAAGTTTACTATAACTGGAGGTAAAAGAGTATTAAAATTCATTCAAGACACAGAGGATATGAAGTTTGATGCATGCAAATCCAGTCCTTAAAGCTCCTGAGCTCTAGAGTTTTCAGAGCCACTAGCGTGACTGCCCTCAAACTTGAGCTTGTATAAGAATTACCTTGGATTTTTATAAAATACATTTCTTAGTTTTGAGGCTCAATCTGGGATTCCGATTTTTAAGTGGAGAATTTCCAGCCCCTAATATCTCTCCCCAAAGCCACGATCTCGATCCAGGTGTTTGCACACCAGACTTTAAAAAACAGGACATCGAGAAGTATGAGCCAAAAGCTGATGGTGTGGGCTCGCTGCAGAAAGTGGTCATATATTTTAGGTAAAGCCAGGCAGAGGGAAGAGGAAAAATCTGGAGTGAAAGATCTTCAAATGCTTCTGAAGGAAAAAAAAAAATATTTAGGTCTTACTTTTTAAATTAGAAAGCTGTAAGAAAGCAGAAGCTGCTTAAATAAAGCTAAAACTGGCCTGTGCTCCTCAGCTCCATTCCCTGATCATCTGAGTTAAAGCTGAAACAGTTAATAATTTATTGCAGATATATGGACGTTAATTACGAAATGAAATCAGCTGGAAAAGGCAAGCACTGAACTATCTAATTCCCAAGGGCCTTTCTAACACCACCATGCAATAATGTTGTACGAATATCTGGGTAGCACTGAAATGGCTGAGCTCCCATTTTCTCACTTCTCTCAGTCGAAGGCTTGGCATTAGAATAAAGATGAGATGGAGACAAGATGATGTGCTCACTACGGCTGCACCCTAAATGCACTCTGCATCAAATTATGGTCCTCACTTGGCTGAGGAAATCTTAAAATTTCCTTTCAGGAAACATCCTCCCCCCCAAAATAATAATCCAAGAGGGACTACTGGTTCTCCCATTGCTTTAAAGCCCGTCAAGATTACTTCACTAACTCAATACGCTTCCCATCTATCAGGAACCTGGAACTCCTCTGATAGTTTTTATTTTGCGAACACAAAGCCATAAAACCATCTGGGTAAAAATGCAACTGTAATTAAGCGGAAACATTCAATTGTGCATGAGCTCAATAAAAATGTGCTCTGTTTTAGTACTGCATAAAGAGTATTTTAAGACTGCTACTCAGAATTTCCTGAATCTAAAAAGGTATACTACTTTTATGATTCAGCCAATAAATTTCAAGTAAGTGTATATTCATATTAAATATTATCAAATAAATATTATTAAATAGACAAAATTTCTTCTCACAAAACTGGTCCATGCCTGAAGTCTCTTAGGGCCCTAAGACATAAATTAACATATGGTTAAAGGGGCTATTCTAAAGGAGATCAGCCCTGCGTGTTCTTTGAAGGAATGATGCTAAGGCTGAAACTCTAGTACTTTGGCCACCTCATGCAAAGAGTTGACTCATTGGAAGAGACTCTGATGCTGGGAGGGATTGGGGGCAGGAGGAGAAGGGAACGACAGAGGATGAGATGGCTGGATGGCATCACCGACTCGATGGACATGAGTTTGAGTGAACTCTGGGAGATGGTGATGGACAGGGAGGCCTGGCATGCTGCAATTCATGGGGTTGCAAAGAGTCGGACACAACTGAGCAACTGAACTGAACTGAACTGAAAGGGGTTATTAACTTTTAATGTATAATATTGCTTTTTCCATCAGCTCAATGAGTCGTCTTACTAGAATTCACTATATCACTTTCTTAAAAAAGACCAGAGTATCTGCATTTGGCCACTCTAAGTATAGAAACTTCTTCCAGTGTCACTGTCAGCAGAAACAGGATCACCCATGGCGTTCTCACTTTTAAACTGGAAAATCATAGGATGTCTTAAGGAGATGTGCATTTAAACTTAATAAAACACTGAACACTTACTAAGTCAAAGAACTGTGCAAAAGACAGGCAGGACAAGTTGAGGCCAAGTGACGGTTCCTTAAAAACTATAAAGACCTTGAAACAAGGAATGATGCTGCAATGAATAGGCTTATACATAAATCTTTTGCACATATGTGAATATTCCTCTAACACTGATTCCTACAATCGCTGAAAAATAAGCATGTCCAAAATTTAAATATATACCATACAAGAAGATCTACCCAATTTACTTCCCTACAAAGTATAAATTTGTGTTCCCCAAGCATGTCCACTGGATATTATTTATCTTCATAGTCTGTGCCAATCTATGAATTAAAAATGGTTATTGAAGAAATTTTCTTTCCCTGCTTCCCTATACATTTGAAAAAACAGTGAATTTCTATTCAATATTTATATTTCCTTTTTGGCATATTCACTTATCTATGGACGGTAAGATTACAGATGACTTGTAAATTTATGTATTTTTTAAACTGTCTCTACTCAGCTTGTAGTATTTTGTCATTAACCTTTCTTTTTAAAATACTAATAGAGAAAGAGCCTGGAATTATAAATGAAAAAGACCAAAAACCTAACAAAAAATTAGTAGAAGAATATGAACACAAAATTTACAGGATAGGAAATGATAATAAAAATGTGGAGATGGTCAGTCACATCATAATACAAAAACATGCAAACTAAAACTAGTTTGAGATAACTTCATTTCTTTGCCTATTAGATTTTACAAGGATCAAAATGTTTAATAATACCATGCTGGTGACAGCATATGTGAAAGATGGACTCTGGTTCTCTGCTGACCTCAGAAAGTAAAGTAGCACCCACCTCCATGGGGTGCAATCTGGCAGTTTTGCCCCAAAATACCAACACACATGCCCTTTGACAAGGTTATACATGATGTAGGCAAAATGGCATAGCTACAGAGTCCTATTTATTTAGCAGTGATCATAGCAGGAACATACTGGAATCAATCAAATATATATCCACACTGAACTGTTTAAGGTGATTATGGCATATTTCTGTAGTCAGATAAAACCACCACCAAAAAAAAAGAAAATTCTCTTTATGCACTCATGTGATAATCTTGCTTGTCAGTGCATGTGTGGATAAATGTGGCTTTACAAAGCTCTTTATATATGCATTTTATTCATTTATGAATCAATTATCTCTGAATCCACACTAGAAAGTATTATAATAACCCTGGTCACCTCTGGAGTGATTGAGTGAGTGAAAGTCACTCAGTCGTGTCTGACTCTTTGAGACCCCATGGACTATACAGTCCATGGAATTCTCCAGGCCAGAATACTGGAGTGGGTCGCATTTCCCTTCTCCAGGGGATCTTCCCAACCCAGGGATCAAACCCAGGTCTCCCACATTGCAGGCAAATTCTTTACTAGCTGAGTCACAAGGGAAGCCCAACAATACGGGAGAACAGGCTAATCCTTTCTCCAGGGGATCTTCCCGACCCAGGAATTGAACAGGGCTCTCCTGCATTGCAGGTGGTTTCTTTACCAACTGAGCTATCAGAGAAGCCCGGTCACCTCTGGAACAGGATACTAACAATCGGGAAAACGGTTTTAGAGGAAGATTGTTTTGTTGCATAACTTTTTGGAGGTGCTGTGTGGTAGTCTCGGTCCTTACAATTTTGAAAATGAGTTTATTCTTTTAGGTTTAAATGGCAGTTTGGCTGAATCCAGGATTCAAAATCACATTTCCTCAGAAATCTGAAGCTATCAACTCATGACCTTCTCATATCCAGCATTATTAAGTCAATCTCTCATATCAACTTCATACATTTTAATGTAGACAACCTTTCCTTTACTAAACATAGAATTTTTCTCTTTCTCTCTGACTTTCTAATATTCTGCCACAATGAGTCTAGGTTTGGGTCTCTATTTATGCTACTCTGAGTTTAATGGTTGATCTTTCCATCTGAAGGTGTGCAACCTCCTTTATCTCTGGGGCAAATTTGACTGACATCATAGAAAGCTCTTACCCTCTACCTAACCAACACAGGTTCCATCAGCTAATTCATCTCAAATCACTGAATGAATTAAAATATGCAAATATGCTCAACGCTCACAGCAATTAATTCCTCCCCCGTCTTGCTGCACACAATTACTCCCACCAGCCAGCTTGCATGTTCACCAAGAATCAAATATATTTGTTTGAACACATGTTCACAACATTTAGTAATCACATAATTTAATCAAACCCTAAATACTAATGTCTGGGAAATAGAAATGCAAAGGATGCCTTTGATTTCATGAAAGTTCTGGAAAAAACAGAGACAGATTAAGTGGTTTAAGAAAAAAGTGCTATAATTTTGTTTGGGATGAAACTGTACAGGATTTGGAAGTTCCAAATGTCCAGGGTTCTACACAGAATTTGCCTTGCATTGTATTTTTATTCCAAATATAGCAACCTATATTGGAAAATGGTTTTGGCGCATGGTGAGTAAGGCTCACCTGGAGTACCAAGTTAGCTAACCTACATTCAACGGCATAGTATCTGGCCTCACACCCAAAGATTAGCTAATGAATGCATATTTTGGTAATTTATGTTAGAATCAAATGTTTAGGGTTCATTTGTATGCATTTTAAAAACTTTAACTTACTTTCTTAAATTAACTCCCACCAAAGAAATTTGGACCATCTAGATCTGATTCATGGCTTACAACTTTTCTTTTGTATTTTGCATCCATTTGTCCTTTATATTCTATTCTGGGATAATTTCTAGGTTTGCCTTCTAGGTTACAAACTTACTTATCAGTTCATCTATATAATTTTTATTTCTAATGATCATATAATGTGAGTTCTGTTGTATCTAATCATTTTTTATGGACAGCACTGGTCCTGGATTTTATCCCATGCGTGCTAAGTAGCTTCAGTTGTGTCTTTTTTTTTTTTTAATTAGAGGCTAATTACTACACAATATTGTAGTGGATTTTGCCATACATTGACATGAATCAGCCATGGGTGTACATGTGTTCCCCATCCTGAACCCGCCCTCCCACTTCCCTCCGCATCCCATCCCTCTGGGTCATCCCAGTGCACCAGCCCTGAGCACTTTTTGTGATGCTATGGACTATAGCCTACCAGGCTCCCTCTGTCCATAGGCTATATATCCCTTCTTATATTTCAGTTATTCTATGTAATCTATTAGGATTGTTGCTCCATGGTTTTAATCAAGCAGTTTGATGACCCTCTTTTATATGGTTTGTTTTCTTAAGAGTGTGATATTCGTAGGTGTCAGCTCCTCTCTTTATGGTTTCCTGTTCACTCATCTGTTGTGACCAGCTTGCCTCTAGTTATTTGGAGAGCCATGTGGGACCATCTACTGGATGCAGGAAGCCAATGGCTCAGGTTCTGAGAGTGGAGACTCTCTCTCCTCTGGTATCACGTACATGTCAGGAAAGCTCTATCTCTGTTCTCTCCGCTCTTGCCCAGGGACACACATTTGGCCTCTGTTGCTTGGCACAACTAGATAGCAGACAAACCCAGGAGTGTTGCTATTCCAGGGTCCCCTTCCGTTCACGGCCTTCTCTTTCCCCACGTGTGCAGTAGCACCTCTGCCATACCTGCCACCATTCATACATGTTCTCTAATACCTATATGTTTTCCATTAATCTGATCCACAGTTTGCCGTCTTTCAGGAGATACTCAAAATTTCTGATGTACTGATGGCATTCTTTTCTAATACTGCTTTAGATTTATTTAGAATATATTGTCTCTGTCATTCCTAAGATTTGTCTTGAACAAAGTCACTGGATGTGTGAAACTAGTCTGCAATCTTACTTTTTCATCCGGATACTTATTCTATTTCTAGTCCAGTTCTCCTGGATCTGCACTACTCTTTCCCTGTCCTCATACCCTCCTCTCCTATTTCTGTACTGGTACTTGGTGAAGCTCCTTGTCCAAAAAGGATGCTCCCAAATATATGTGTTCTAAACTTGCCATGGCTCAGAATACTTTGATTTACATAAGAGAGTAAATTCAAAAACCTGAAATTTACACAGGACTGCAGATTTTGTATCAAGAGCTTTTCAGAACAACTACTACATAAAACCCGAAACTTAAGAAACTCCAGATTTAAGGTTTAGTACTTACTCTTTATCATTCTGGGAAAATAATCTAAATATTACTGAGAGCCATTTCAATAGTTCATCAAAAGAGAATCATAGGCAAGGAATGCACTGATCTAGTTTATCTTGGCCCAGTGCTGAGGTGTGCTTTTTTTTGTTTGTTAATTTTGAACAAACATGATTTTTTCAGTCTTTCACGGAATTTAATTTGTTGCCTTCTTGTACTTTTTTTTAGAGATTACTATTTAAAACAGAATAAACTACCATATGCATAGTTTTATGTAGTGATTTTTACTGGTTGTCTCTAAAAACTAGATATCTTACAACATTCTGAAAATGAAGAGATGAACAAGAGAGTATCATCACAGCACTTGGGACATTCCTACATTTGTACGTAACTCAACCTACTTTATTCCCCTATTTATATTTGTGACTGGCAAGCCAGATTGGGATCTCCTTGAAACATACTAAGCCTTCCTCATCTTCTTTTTGTATTCTCTTTGTATACCATGCCTTGCTCAAAAGGGTCATTCAATAAATGTTTAATTGTTTATTATTATTAATGTGCTCATTAGATCTAATATATGGCTCAAATAAGATTATTTTTCAATATTAGAGACTAATGTGTGTGTTCAGTCACTCAGACATGTCAGACTCTTCACGACCCCATGGCCTGTAGCCCTCCAGGCTCCTCTGTCCATGGGATTCTCCAGGCAAGAATACTGGAGTGGGTTGCCATCTCTTCCTACAGGGGATCTTCCAAACCCAAGCCTCCTGTGTCTCCTGCTTTGAAAGGCAGATTCTTTACCATGGTACCACATGGGAAGCCCCCATTAGAGATTAATAAGGGAAAATAAATCATAAGAACATGTCATACATTAAGTGATAGATATACAATTTGTGCATTTTATAAATAGGGGAAATGCGATCCAGAAACATTAAGTACTTAGAAGAAGCAATACCAGAACCTATAACCAAAATCTCCATTCAACCACTTTTCCCTTCACAGCACAAGTTAGATTGATATCTGGAGAATGAATTGGCCAGTCTTATAAATACTCACCACTTTGCAAGAGTTAATAACTCTTTCCTTAATGATCTATTTCCTTTCACAGAGACTTTTAGAACCTTTCAAATATGTAATAATCCAAAAGGTGTTGAAGAATTCAGGTACAAGTGGAAAAAATTCACTATTGAGCGAGGGGAAAGGAAAGTATACTTCCTGATCTCCTCTTTGTGTAACTGACAACCAGAAAGCTTTTACTGTAAAGAAAATGGTGCAGACTAAAAGAGTTGCATTTATAAAGAATGCACCTTCATATAAAGACATCAGGATGCCTCACATTAGACTTACTGGATCACAGAATTTTGGAAACAGAGAGGAACAACAGTGTAGTCCTACAATAATCAACAGTTGAACAGAAAAGGCCCAGGCTCTAGCAGACAAGACGTCTGAGGTCTGCTCTCACCTGGCAGTTTAGGACCACTTCCCCTTATTGCACTTTCTGGCCTCCTCAGAGGAAACGTGTTTTATTTTGTTTTGTCTTCACTCCCTTGATAGGCTCTACATTTTCACATCACAGTCTCTTCCCTCTATCCTCAGCATTCCCAGCCCTTCCGTACCTGGAGAAATTCGGCTTCTCATGCTTCAAAATCCACTGAACTTCTATTTCCCTTGGGAAGCCTTCCCAAACTCCCCAAGCATGACTTAGCCTCAGGCATACATTTGATATATCATTTTATCATGCTGGTATGTCACTGTTTCATGACTACTTATATCCTGTCTACTTGTATATGATGTTCTAATCTGCAAGCCCCTAGAATATATTTAGCATGTAGGAAAATTCTCATTCTATCATCCAATTTTAATTAAATCATCAGATACTCTCATTTTACTTATGAAAACTGGATCCCAGAGAGGTAAGGGACTTGTCAATCATCGGGGAATAGGCCAATGTCAGAGCTCAGATAACAAATTATGCTTTCTCTTTCCTAATCCACCCCCATAAGGGAAAGGGCTGGCATAGTGGAGTCTAGAGTAACAAACCTACCCTTCTTGGCTATTTGCCTAACTTTTTACTCCAAGTCCGACTGCTACACTGTATTTCTGGTGAAGCCAGTTTTCCTCAACAACAGACTTCCCAGTTCAGAATACATGTATGTGGCTAATAGGAAAAGTGAGTAAAAGTCCAACATGATAAACAGGGAGGTATGTCAAACTCCTATTCAGTCTACGAAAAACCTACTCATAATTGTAACTTTGCTCCTCTAAGGATGGAGAGAAGGCATAGTTCATTTGGAAAATCTGACCAAAAACCCACATTGCAACACAGTGAAATGCTTTATCCCCTATTGCTTCTACTGCATCAGGAACTTTCTATATGTAATTATTTAATCCCTGGCCAAAAACCAGTGGACAATGAAATCCCTACAGAATGTCTCCCCCAGTGAAAGGTTCAAACATTAGTTCCACAAAAAACATTTTTTAAAGTTTTTCATGTAATTTTCCATGTCATTTTTTTCACTTATGGCTAAATATGTCCATATTTGAATATTCATCATTATGAGCATCTGCTAAAATATAGCCTTATTCAGCATTTTACATCACTTTTGCTATGGGACCTTAGAAGAGCATAGGTAAAAAATTCCAGTTTCATTTTGTTTGGATTTTAAACCAGTTTTTTCATCTCATGGCTTTGAGTGGCTTTGACTGTGCTGATGTCTTCTGCTGTCCATTCCTATTGGATTTTTCTCCAAATGAGCAGGTTGCTTTTAGAGAAGTCCTTGTGGATCTCATCAATGGCTCAATTGGAATATCAAAATGAAGACACAAATCACATGGGTGTTTATAATATTTTGCGGACGTTGCCTTAAAGAATTATTAAAGTTAACAGTGATGACGGTCACACAAGGTGTATGTACTTAACACCACTGAAATGGACGTATAGCGATGGAACTTCTACGTTGCATGTTATGTCTACCACAAAGTAAAGGCCAATTTAACAGGAGGTAACAATAATCCCACACCCTGTGTCAAAACAGAGGGGGTGGAAGTCGAATGATAATCCCTATTGTTCAGACAGAGCAAATGGCTTTTATTTTCTAGATCCAGCTGGCCTCTGAGCCAGGCTCTCAGCTGAGCTACTTTCCTCCCTGGAGTGGAGAAAAAAAAGAAACTATGGCCAAGTAGTATGTAAACCTTAGAAATGTTAAATCTTAGAACCATAACCCTTCAAGTTCTGATTGGATTCTCCTGTCATCCATTAGTCAGCTGTTCACCACCTTTGACTTAGCTCCTTCTCCACTCGTTTCTCACAAGAACAGTGAACAGGTGTCCCGTGTGAGCGTGGATGTGTCTAAATTCCAGACAGATGTCAGAATATAACTCCCTGGGGAACTGTTCTGACAACTCTGAAGTAGGACATGAGAGAGAAAAAAAAAAACTTATGAGATAATAGATGAGAAACTGGGGGCGGGGGCAAGGAGGAGAAGATTGAGCAGTGAATGGACTTGTTATCTTCCAATCTCCTAAAAGACACCACGTGGTGGGCTTATTTTGAAAAGCAGAAACAAAACCAGTGGGAAGGGTTGCAAGGAGACAGTGTTACCTAGTAATTAAAAAAAAATGTATAAGCATCTAGCAGAAGGCTATTAATCCATTCAATTAGATTTCTGATTCACTGACTGCCCTGGAGGTGTTCTGTGGGCGCTAAACGGTAGTGGTGTAGGCTGGGCGAAGTTCGGGGCGCGCTCTGAAATGGGATGCAGGCAAATTTGCCTGGTCGACAAGGGGAGAGGGAGGAGTGGCAGGGGGAAGAGGAGAGCTGGGGAAGGAAAGGCGCTTACCAGGCCACCTCCGCAGGTGCTGAAAGAGGCCAGCGAGCCGGGTTGCCGCAGCACAGCCCCGGTGTAGAAGCAGGCGGCGTCAGGCGGCGCGGGAGGGCGCGGGGCGGCGGCCGCCCGCGTGGGGCCCAGGCCCGGACTCGGCCTCTGTTCCACAGCGAAGCGCGGCGCCAGGAAGCGGCCGTCTCTCCGGAGCAGCAGGTAGAGGTCCCGGGAGAAGGCCGGGATCCGCAGCAGAACCTCGTCGCCGTCCGGCTCGGCTGGCTGGGCTGGGGGCGGAGACGGGGGCGGCGGCTGCCACGAGGCCGGGGCGCCCGGGGACAGGGCGGCAGCCCCGCTAGATCCCCGCGGCAGCTCATGAGACTCGAGCTCCTCATCCTCTTCGCCCCCGGGCGGCGGGGGTCGGGGCCGCGGCTCAGATCCGCCTTCCACAGGCTCCTGGGGCGGCGCCGGGGCCACGGAGCGCACCTCGCGTGAGCTACTGGCTGCCGGCGCCCGGACGCCTCCGCCGCCCGTGGCTCCGCGCGCCCAGCCTGGGTCCGCGCTGCCCCCGCTGCCGCCGGCCGAGTCCACCGGCTCCCGGCGCCAAAGTGCAGGAAACACGACTTCCCACTCCTCGCGGTCGGGGGCGAACTGCAGCCCTGCGGGCGGGGCAGACAGAAGTGCGGGGCTTAAAGAGTCGCGGTCTCAGGAGCACAAGCATCCCAGGGTTCACACTCCGCAGACACAGGGCTCACGGCTAACGCGCTGGAGACCACCCTTCTAGCCCCTGAAACTTACAATCCGTGAAGTCTGGCGATCAGATTACAGACCCCAGCATTTTCAAAATAAAAGTACGATTATCGGGGCGGGGGGAGGGGGAAAGTGGGGCTGCAAAGTTTGTTGACAGCACTTAATTGCAGAAAAGAAAACCGGTGCAAAGACTCCAGCACAATTAAAAAATTTTCCTTCAGTATCTGCCAGAGCAAGGCAACGCTATCAATTTCTTTACTTCCCAAATTTCCTCCAGGTGCTGTAAACGTACCTTTGCACATATTATTAACTCTCAGGAGAGGAAAGCTAAGCGTTTCACGTTGTTGAAATGAGGCCACGAGAAGTGCGCTTAGCTCAGGAGCGTGACCCTCCGCCCAGCACCCGCACGCTAGTTTTTTTTTTTTTTTTTAATTGCTGTCCGCTGATTGAAGCGACTTCGCTGCAGCAGCAGCAGCAAGCCCTGCTCACCGCGCACAGTTGCGCCAGCCCCGGCGACCCGTGTGATCCTGGTTTCTGGCTGGGGAAGTTGGAAAAGCAAGCCCAAAGTCACGGAAGAACTTACCTGCAACGACCCCATTCGACAGGACCCCCAGCTGGTAGAGGAGGCAGCAGCAGCAGATGTGAGTCAGGCGCATCTCGCGGCTCTTCCCCAGACCGCGCTCCCGGGCCGCGCGCGCGCCTCCTTTTGCGCGATCCACCGCCGGCGCCTCCGCCGCCGCCGCCGCCTCCCGGAGCGCAAGGAGGCCGGGCGGCGAGTTTGCCCAGGCCCTTTGTCTGCCGGGGGGTGGGGTGGGGGGTGCTCTGTGACTCCAAGAGGCTGCCGGAGCACGGGTGGGGGGGGGGGGGGGGAGGAGCGGGG
>SJYQ01004156.1:403408-421514 GCA_006410935.1 Redunca redunca
CCCCCCTCCCTGCCCCTGCCCCTGCCCCGCACCTTTCTCTTGGTCACATCAAAACTTTCACATCAGGCTCCAGGGTGATTGATCTAACCTGCCATTTGCAGCCTCTGAACTAGGCCAGGTGCCTATAAATAAGAGTTAATGCAAATCAGTTTTTTAAAATTCCAGCACTGAGGTTGGTTCCCCACATCCTTTGTTGTTTTACCTTCTGTTCTTGGTGTCAAAGGTGACTACTCTGTCTTTAAGGGAGGCACATGATCTTATTTCAAAGGAAACCCCTTGTTTGAATAAGCAGGGTCCTAGAATACTTTCTTTGAGTTGTCCAGAATTTCAAAACAAACACAAAGACACTCTAGGTATGTCTGTCTCCAAACCTTGTCTTGTAAAATCTCTAGAGCTGGAGTAACTAGGGTGGGTGTGGGTTTCCAGACACTCGAGAAGTCTCTGGTTTGCTTAGGCGCCTACACCCTCGTTTTTATGGGACTCAATTATATGGAGTTAAAACTAGGCAAGAAATCAGAGGCAGTTTATTTTTAAGAAATAAAGCAAACTTTTAACACCGAAGGTTAGTTTCAATGAAACACCTCCACAAGGATCTGAATCTTAAAGTGTTTCTCGTGTAATTTTAACCAAAACATCAACAAAAATGTAAACCTGTAGAAGGAATGCCTATTGAATTGTGTGTATTTGTTGGAGTACATTTGTGATTCCTTAAAACTAGATGAGCTGTATGATTAAATATATTTAAAAGCACAGATTGCCTATGTAAGTTCTCATCTTTCTCTTTTCTTTTCTCCAGCTATATAACAGGCATTAACCATTCCAATCCCTTACAGTAAAGGTTAATACTGTTACAGAAAAGTTTGCCTAACTCCCAGCTGGTTCTACTCTTTCTCCTATTTGAAATACTGTTATAATTTATTTGTCTATTTTCAAAGGCTTTTATAAATCATTTGAGTTGTAATGACTCGTGTAAATATTTCTTCTACTAGACTATCAATTTTCTGGAAAGGTAGGAATTATTTCTTTTGTATATCTTTCTTTACATCACCCTGTCTAATACAGAGATTTATCTACCAAATGCGTGTGGAAATTCTCAGGAAATTCTCTAAGATGCTTTAGAAGATGATAGAGATTGATTTCTGTGTGGTATTTGATTCCAATTCCTTGATCCAGAATTACAAGGCTGTATCTGTTGGTGATCAGTTACTATCAGCATGATTTATCTATCTTACAGAGAGAATAAGTCTAAGAGAGAAATGACTTGTGTGAAGATTTTTCGATTAAGTAGAAGAGACTTAAGAGGTGCAAGTAAGAGCATCAGTTAAATTGGGTTTGAGTATGTATGTACGTGAAAAAAGAAAGAACTAGCCTGATTTGGAATTAATTGCATTGTACGTGATGAAATAGAGGAGAAAAGGCAGGACTGTGACATGTGTGTGCATTACCAACCCTAGAGAAAGAAAAGAGCAGCTGGGAAAAATATGTTAGTAAAGACAGGTCACTACATATGTCACCAGATGGTAGCTAGCGTCAACCAAGCCCTGCTTTTATGGGGTGGAGGTAAGTGACAAAGCATCAGAGTAAGTGGAACCAACTGTTCTTATACCCCGGGTGCTCACGTGTTGCATTTTATAACCCATGCTTCTCTATGTAGAAAGTTGACTTTAGGCCTTCAGCTCTTCATCATTCTCTTCACTCATTGGCCCTGAGACTCTCACAACCTAAAGCTAGTCTCAAATCCTTTCCTGACTCCAAAAAACTTTAAAATCTTAAGAAAATACAAAGAACCCTTTCACTGAGCTGCATGAGGATATCAACTCCCAGTAGCACTCACGTCTAAATCGAAATCAAGACTTAAGCTAGTTCTGACCATGATAGAGTAACAGGAACCAGATTTAACTCTCATCTTAAGCAATTAGAAAACAGACAAAATGTAAAAAACACTGTTTTCCCCAGCATACTACCTGGTAGCAACTTAGAAGCTTCAGCACAGGGAAGAGAAATCTAAACAGAGTCCTGAAGGCTAGCTGACTTGAGAAGACAGAGCAAGATGGCTAGAATTTACAGGACACCGTATACCAGAGAGGAGAGAGTGGCATAGAGAGTGTACATGCATGCTAAGTCCCTTGGGTTGTGTCAGACTCTGTGATCCTATGGACTGTAGTCCGCCAGGCTCCTCTGTCCATGGTCTTCTCCAGGCAAGAGTACTGGAGTGGGTTGCCATGGGATCGTCTCCACCCTGGGATCGTCTCCACCCAGGGATCGAACTCACGTCTGATGGCTTGTGCATTGGCAGGTGGGTTCTTTGCCACTAGTGTCACCCGGGAAGCCCACATCGAGCATGCAGAGATTAGTTATTGCTGCATAACAAACAGCAGTTTGAAACAACAAACACTACATCTCACGTGGTTTCTGAGGATCAGGAACCTAGAAGTAGCTAAACTGAATATTTCTGCTCCGGGTTTCACACAACATTTCAGTCAAACTGCTGACCAAGACTATGGTTTCTGAAGACTTAATAAAGATAGAGGTTCTGTTTTCAAAGTCACATAACAGTTGACAGGAATCTTTGTCATGGTGACTTCTCCACAGGGCCTCTCATTACATGTGTTGCCTCCGAACAAGTGATGCAGGAGAGATACTGCACCCAAACTGGAAGCTATGGTCTTTTTATAACCCAATAGTGAAGAAGACATACCATTATTTCCACCATATTCTCTTCATTAGGAGCAAATCACTACATCCAGCTCACACTCAAAGGGAGAAGTAGCAAAGAATTTATGGTCATATTTTTAAATATTTTTAAATATTTCCCTTTAGTTTTCTATAAGAGGGCTCTTATGACCTCTGGCAAAAAATTATCTGTATTCCCTTCATGTGTAAAGTACACTCATCCTCTAAGTTTCCTTTCAGAAGTTTCATCTTATTGAACATTAGATCAAAGTTCATTAAGGAGAGCTCCTTGAATTTAGTCCTCTCTATATATACATTTGTGAATCTAAGGGAGCAATTTATCTGCCTCTCAATACCCCCGCTATATTGTGGTAGAACAAGCAGAGGATAATTGCTATAGACAGTTTTGCTCGAAAGGAAGAAAAGAAGGCGCTTGTTCACAGCAATTCTGAAATCCTATTGTCCAAATGTAAAGTTCCTTGACTATTTCTGAAGGTCTGAGAATAACTCTCCATAGCTCTGGGCTCTGCCTTCTGAGAACTTGTATCTACCCTGGTTGTGTCATCCTTCTGTTTTCATGAAAGGTAGTAAGAATTTGCAGCTGAGAACTTTTCTCACTAGATGGCCTGACAGTAGAATTCATGGTTCCAACAACTTCATATCATTTTATATAATCTCTGCCCCCTTTTGGCCAGAAATATTTCTGCAAATGTAATTCTATTTTTCAAACTTTGTGTCTTCTGCAAATTTTTAATGGGGGTCACTTCATTAGACACAGGCATACTCTCAAACCTCCATAAGCTTAAACCTTTCCCTACCTTGAATTTCTGATGAAACTGTTAGAGACAGCACTCCTTAGAGACAGACGTCTTATGAGCCCTATTCGACTGAAAGGATCTGGGAGATACACACTGAAACACTTTCAAGAGCCTGTACTCTAAGAAACTCTGAGTGGCCACATGTAATCTTAACAAGGGACTTTACAACCAAACCTTTGGCTTCATCATTAGATCATGGTTTCCTGAAAGTGCCCTGTACCTCTTCTTTGATCTGATGCAATTTGATCTTAATTATTTTAATTATTAAAATAATTACTTGATTTTAATTATTCAGCATTATTTTCCAGAAAAAGTCTGAAAGTTTTCAGAGCCATCAAGTTATAGCTGGTTTTTATTAACAGTTTTTATTTAGTTTATCTCTCTTCTTTCACATTTTCTATAAGAAGAAATAAACCAAGTAATACCTTCAGCATTTTTTTGGAAGTCTTCTTAGACTGATGAACCAGTACACTTTCTTGCTGCAGACAATGCTGTTCCTAAATAAAAAGGATTCCTTTTCCTTTAGTTTTCTATAATATTTAACTCACTTTCCTACAAAGCCTTACCTATAGCTTTACCAAATGTCATATGGCTTCAAGTAAAAGCTTTTTAAAGGTATTAAACAAATTAAATTTGTAGTTAAAAAACTTTCAAAAAAGAAATATCTAGTTCCAGATGGTTTCAGTGGTTAACTCTACTGAACATTTGTTTTTAAAGTAACACCAATTCTACATAATCTTTTCCAGAAAATAGAAGACCACACTTTGCAACTAATTTTATGAGGTTGACATTACCCTTATATCATAACCAGACAAAGCCAATACAAAAAGGGAAAATACAGACCAATATATCTCATGAATATAGATGCAAAATCAACAAAATATTAGCAAATTGAATCCAGCAATATATAAGAAAACTAATGTAATATGACCAGTGAGGTTTATTTAAGAAATGCAAGGCTAGTTCAATATTCCAAAATCAATCAATATAATCCACCATAACAACAGGCTACAGAAGAAAACCACATGACTATAGCAAACGATGCAGAAAAGGCATTTTACAAAATTCAATATCCATTCATGATTAAAACCCTTAGCAAACTGGAATAGCAAGGGAAGGGAAATTCTTCAACTGGGTACAGAATATTTTTTTTTTTAAATTGCAACTAAGTGAAGAACTGAATGCTATCACTCTAAAACTGAGACCAAGGCATGGATGTCCACTCTCACTACTCCTATTCAGCACAGTATGGGGAATTCTAACTAGTACGATAAAGCAAGAAAAAGAAAAGCAATACAAGATGGAAAAAGAGAAATAAAACTGTCCCTGGTTACCAATGAAATGTTTGTCTATATAGAAAATCCTCAACATAAACATTGAAAAATTCCTGGAGTAATAAGCAAGATCACAGGATAAAGCTCAACACCAGAAATCAACCAAACTTCTGTATACTGGTGACAAATTGGAAACTAAAGTTAAAATTTAATAACATTTACATTACTCCAAAATAATGAAATATTTAGGTATAAGTTTAATCAAACATGTATAGGATCTATATGCTGAAGACCATAAAACATTAAAAAAATTAATAAAGACCTATATAAATGAAGAGACATTGGGTTCACAGGTTGGAAGAATAAATGTACTAAAGGTGATAATTTAGTCCAAATTATCTTTTTTATAGAAATTCCTATCAACATCCCATCAGGATTATTTTATAAATATGAAACTGAAATTTAAATATATATGGAAAAAGAACAAAACTAAAATAGTACAAAAATTGGCAAAAGAGAATAAAGTCTGAGGACCTGTTATTGTCTGATATTAAGGTATTCTCTATAGGTACAGTAACCTCTGGGGCTTCCCTGGTGGCTCAGCAGTAAAGAATCTCCGGCCAACGCAGGAGACGCCGGTTTGATGCCTGGTCAGGAAGTTCCCCTGGAGAAGGAAATGGCAACCCATTCTGTTGCCTGGTCAGTCCCATGGACAGAGGAGCCTGGTGGGCTATAGTCCATACGGTCACAAAAGAGTCAGACACAGCTTAGCGACTAAACAACAACAGTAACCAATAGACTATGGTATTCCATAGATTATTGGATCAGAACAAAGAATCTAGAAATATTTCCACATAAGCACACAGCTAATTTCTGGAAAAGGTACAAAAGTAATTCAGTGGAGAAAGGTAGTCTTTTCAAATGGATTGGGAACAACTAGACACTAAAAACAAAAACATAATTTAAAAATTCTTAACTGAATTTCATCCCTTATGCAAAAATTAACTCAAAATGGATCATAGATCTCAATGTAAAATGTAAAAACTAATAAACACAAAACTTCTAGAAGGAAGCATAGAACAGTCTTTAGTCTTCATGACTTAGAGTTAAAACAGGGAGTTCTTAGGTATAACACTGAGCACAAAATCTGTAGAATAATAGTAATAATAATTTTTGAAGTAAAAATAAATTAATTTTAAAATATAGATTGGAATTCATCAAAATTAAAGGTTTTTTTTTCTCTGAAAAAGACCCTAATAAGAGATGGGCCATAAACTGGGAGAAGATATTTGATAACCACATACCTGACAAAGGATTTATATTCAGAATATTAAAAAAAAAAAACTCTTTGAAATAATTACTAAGAAAACAATCCACCTAGAAAATGGACAAAGGACTTGAAAAATAAGAATATGCAGAATCAATAAGCATATGAAAATATATTAAACATCATTAATTGGTAGAGAAAGTGAAAGCTAGTCGTGTCCAACTCTTTACAACCCCATGGACTGTACAGTCTATGAAATTCTCCAGACCAGAACACTGGAGTGGGTAGCCTTTCCCTTCTCCAGGGGATCTTCCCAACCCAGGGGTTGAACCCAGGTCTCCTGCATTGTGGGCAGATTCTTTACCAGCTGAACCACAAGGGAAGTCCAATTGGTATAGAAATAGATATTAAAAGCATAAGTAAATATTATTACATGCCTATTAGAATGGCTAACATACAAAATATTAAAAACTTCAAATGAGGACAAGGGTGTAGAATCCACCTACAGGATGGATCTCAAAGATATTATGGTGAATGAAAAAATCAGTCAAAATGTTGCATACTATATGATTCTATTTACATATTATTCTGAAAATGACAAAATTATAGAAATGGAAAACATATCAGTGGCTGCCAGGGGTATATTTTGGAGGTGTTTGTGTCTCTCAATAAATGGCAATGGGAGTTTTATTATGATAATGGAACAGTTCTGTGTCTTAATCATGACTGTAGTTACACAAATATATACATGATAGCATTTCATAGAACTACACACACACACACACACGCACACACACACACACACACACACATACACACACAGAGATCCAAGTAAGGTCTGTAGTGTACTTCATAATATTGTACCAGTGTCAATTTCTTGGTTTTGGTAATATACTATGGTATAAGACATTCAGTTCAGTTCAGTTCAGTCGCTCAGTCGTGTCCGATTCTGACACGACTCCAGATTTCTCATAAAATTGCAACTAAAGTACTGGCCTGAGTTATAGGCTACAGTCACTGACGATCTGATTAGGCCTAAAGGTTCTGGCTTCCCTTAGAGCAGTTATCCAAGAAGAAGCAAGAGAGTGCAGGCAAAAGGGAAGCCACCGTATGGAAACAGCCTAACCACAGAAGTGAAACCCCATCACTTCTGCTATAATCTATTTGTCTGACATGGGTCCCTCACACTCTAAAGGAAGAGAACTAAAGCCCACCATTTGATGGGAGGAATATCAAAGAATTTGTGGACATATCCTCACAATTACCCAGAGGAAGAGGACACTGAGTGTTTGCTGAGTGAACTTTGAAATAATTGTTTGTGTTCTGATTTGTGTGTGCGTGTAAAGAAACTGCACACAGTCTAGGCCAGCGAGAAGCAAAAAGCACTAGGGTAAACAACACGGCACATTCTGTGTATTCCCACCAGCTGGAGTGGAAGAACTTCAAAATGCCAGGGGCATTTGATAGTACTCGGATAAAATGAGCCGCTTAGTAGTGGGGCTGAATTAGACTAATAATGAAAATTCATCCAAGCCCATTCCTACCAGCCTTAAAAGTCAGTCTCAAAATGATCATCTGATTCCAAGTAATTTAATTGCCTGCTAGAATAAAGTCCATTGTATTTAAGGGAATAATAATAATAATAAGCGGTAAGGATGTAAAATTCTCATTCTTTTGCAGCCAATAATAAAATTCCAGGCATGCATAAAGCAGAAAAATGTTTCCCATAACAAGGAAGAAAATCAATTAGTCAAAACAGATCCAGACATGCCAGAAGTAATAGAAGGAGCCAACACAGTCATTAACACAGAGATTATAGATACTCTGTAACTTTACAAGAAGATAGAGGAAGACCAAACCTGATGAGGAAAATTAGAAAGAACTAATTGGAAATTCTAGAGGTTAAAAATATAATATTTCAAATAAAAAAACACAATGGCTGTTAAAAGGAGATTTCCCACTTCAGAAAAAAAAATATTAGTGAATTTGAAGACATAGTAATAGAAACTATCCCATGTGGAGCACAGAAAGAAAAATAGAAGTGACTTGAACATTGGTAAGCTATGGGAATAACAAATGATCCAGCATATGAGTAAGTGGAAAGAGAGAAGAAATTGATGTGGGAAGAGAAATTATTTGATGAAAGAAGGCTGGAAATTGTCCAAATTTAATGAAAAGTATAAACATATGGGGTCGTAAGAATCAGACACAACTTAGTGACTAAACCACCACCACCATAGACATATATATGTAAGCAGAGCATTCCTAATGAAAACTATGCCAACGTATATCTTAATCAAATTGCTAAAAACAAAAAGTGGTAATAGAAAATCTCAAAAGTGATCAGAGGAAAACAAACATTATGTAGAGAAACAAAGGTAAGAATGACAGCAGAATTTATATCACAACCCATGCAAACCAAAAGAGGGAAAGAGGAAAAGCGGGAGAAGGAGAGAGACTCCCTTAGCAGATACATATTTTGTAAATATTTTCTCCTTGTTGGTGGCTTGCCTCTCCATATACTATACAATGTCTTTTGAGAAGCTAATGCCTCTAAATTTGATAAAGTCTAATTTAATAAACTTTTAATAAAGTCTAATTTATTAGTTTGTCCTTTATAATTTGTCCTCTTGCTTTCCCAAGACATTTTTGCATAACCCAAGATCAAATGACTTTCTCCTACATATTCTTCCAGAAGTTTAAAAGGTTTTCTTCTGACACTAAGGTCTGTGATCCACTTTGATCTAATTTCAGTAGATGAGCTGAAGTAAAGTTTCCTATTTTTATACATGAATATCCAGCATCATTAACAACTAGAGAAATAAACATTTAAACCACAGGTAGTTGATGCTACATACCCATTAGAATGAAAAAAAAAAAATCTATAATGCAAAGTATTTGCTAGAGTGTGGAACAACTGGAACTCTCATGCATTACTGATGTGAATGCAAAATGATACAGCCACTTTGGAAAAAAAATTTGACAGCTTCTGATGTTTCTTAAACATACCATTTATCATGCAACCCAATAACAGAGGTGGAACAGTGGTAAGGAATGTGCATGCCAGTGCATGAGACACAAGAGGTGTGGGTTTGATCCCTGGATCAGGAACATCCCCTGGAGGAAGAAATAGCTACCCACTCCAGTATTCTTGCCTGTAGAATTCCATGGACAGAGGAGCCTGGTGAGCTACAGTCCGTGGGGTCGCAAAGAGTCAGACACAACTGAACTGCTGAGCATACACCAGTGACCCAATTTCTAAGTATTTACTAGAGAAATGGATACATGTGTATACAAAAGATGACTGGAATTTTCATACCAACTTTTTATGCATAATAGCCCCAAACTGGGGGGAAAACACACCCATATGACCATCAACTGCTCAGTGGATAAACAAATTCTACTGTATCTTTGTGGTGGAATGTCACTCAGGGAATAAAATGAAGCAAACATTTGCAGCAACAGAAATATGTTGCTGATACATGCAACAATGTGTATGAATCTCAAAAGCATTGTTCTAAATGAAAGAAGCTTTCATTTATATGAAAGTTTAGAGAAGGTAAAGGGATAGAAAGCAGATCAATACCAGGAGCCAGGACTGGCCTGAAGGCACAGAGGGCAAAGGGGTGTGAGAGACCGTTCCTGAGTGATGGAAATGTTCCTTATCATGATTATGGTACCAGTGACATGACTGTATTTCTCAAAACTCATTCAAACTGCACATTTAACATTGGTGAAATTTACTGTGTGTCAATTAAATCTCAAAAGATTTATCTAAAGAAAGACAAGATGAATATGTTACATTACCAGTGCTTCCATCTTAGGTGTCAGTGAGTATACGCATAGGGAATAGGGATGCTCCTGCAGGATTTTCCAGGTAAGTAAGAGCTAACACTGTCCCTCATCCAGGTTCTCAAACCATGAGCCCAAGCATATATCCTTGACTCGTTAGTCTTTTTTGTCACCAACATGCAATCAGACATTGTCATAACATTTATTTCCTCTTAAATAGCTTCAAAATTCATTTACTCTCCCCAAGTCTTCTGGCCATAACCTGATGCATTTGTCTTTCACTGGAAACACTGTAACACCAACTCACCTGTCTTGTGTTTGCTTTGTCTCCACTTCAATCTGGTTTTCACTCTGTAGACAGTGTGGTCATTTTAAATGAAAATAATATCCTCTGATTAAAATCCTTCAGTGGCTTCCTAGTGTTCAAGGACCAAACTTTGATCTCCTTGACACAACCTAAAGGCCCTGTGTGATTCGGTCACTTCATATTTTCAGTCTCATCACCTTCTTCTTTTCCCTTTTGGACCTTTCAGTTCTTAAAACATATAATTTAGCCTTAGAACTACACATGCTGTTCCCTCTGGTGGAAACATGCCCCCTCCCATTCTGCATATTAACTTAGATCAGTTCACTTCAGTTGCTCAGTTGTGTCTGACTCTTTGCGACCCCATGAATCGCAGCACACCAGGCCTCCCTGTCCATCACCAACTCCCGGAGTTCACTCAAACTCACGTCCATTGAGTCAGTGATGCCATCCAGCCATCTCATCCTTTGTCGTCCGCTTTTCCTCCTGCCCCCAATCCCTCCCAGCATCAGAGTCTTTTCCAAGGAGTCAACTCTTAACTTAGATAACTCCTGCTTATTCATGACACATGCTTCTTGCCTTCCTTCAGTATAAGTTGACCATTAGGCTTCATTTCTCTGTGCCAAAATAGTACCTGATTTTCTACTCAGAGCCTTCTGTGACCTAGTTGTTATTTGTAATTATCTGTTCAATATCTGACTTTGCCCAAATCCCTCCAGAAAGTGTTGAAAGTGAAAGTGTCAGTCACTCAGTTGTGTTTGACTCTTTGAGAGCCCATGGATGGTAGCCTGCCAGGCCCTTCTGTCCCTGGAATTCTCACTGCCCCACAGTTCTTCTCCCATGGGATAATCACTGTTAGTTTTGAGCCTTCTAGACTATTATAAAATGAAAACATATTGAAAAGTGTGAGATAATACTATATGACAGACAAAATTAAAATACAGAAATATACAAAGCCTTCCCCCACTCTTGCCTTCTAAGATGTGCTAAATTCCTCCTGCTGAGCACATGGACCAAGTAGTTGGTTAATAAGATGAAGCCTGGTCTTTCAAATCCAAGTGCAGCAAAGAACTATTAGAAGAAAAACATATCTGAAAATGAAGAAGTAACAGGAAAGAAAAGGTCCTGTGAAAACTGAGTTTCACTGAAATTTTACAGGAAATGAGACAAAATGTCACAGTGACAATTTCTAGGCTGTGATAAATGGACTTTGAAAATATTTATGAAAGAAAAAAGATTATTACAAAGCTTTGTTACATGTTACAAACATGTTATAAACTTTTCAGCATTCCAAAATATATAGACATTGTACTGATACTCTCTTACCAATAAAAAAAGGATT
This sequence comes from Redunca redunca, assembly GCA_006410935.1. Taxonomy (NCBI): domain Eukaryota; kingdom Metazoa; phylum Chordata; class Mammalia; order Artiodactyla; family Bovidae; genus Redunca; species Redunca redunca. Next base: position 414,879 of record SJYQ01004156.1, read on the forward strand.
GAGGATATGCAAATTATATCTGATTTCTCAAGGCTCACAGGCCTTGAGGTGTCTCAGTTTTGCTTGGATTACCTATAATTAATACTCAATACAAGAACCGGTTCTACCTGAAGAGGATTTTTGGGCTTCCCAGGTGGTGCTAGTGGTAAAGAACCCGCCAAAGCAGGAGATGTAAGAGACAAGGGTTCAATCCCTGGGTCAGGAAGATCCCCTGGAAGAAGTCATGGCAACCCACTCCAGTGTTCTTGCCTGGAGAATCTCATGGACTGAGGAGCATGGTGGGCTACAGTCCATGGGGTTACATAGAATCAGACACGACTGAAGCAACTTAGCACCACGCACACACAAAGGTGCACGGTTGTTTTTAGGTGATTTAAGGTCGTTCAGTAGTAAAAGAGGCAAGGATTAAAGTCTATAAATGAGGGTCCTCAATTCTCAAATGAGTAAAGTATGTCAAAATATAGTTCAGCTTCATGGACAAGAAGAGACCATAATTTAGGCCTTTTTATCTACCACCTATATATGCTGTTTCTTTGCCACTGAAAGTTTACTCATTACTTACATATACCTGTTGGGACTCCAGTCTCCAGATAAAAAACAGCCAAGAGTTTCCTTCTTGGACTTTTCTTTGGTATCCCTTTGAGCAGTATCCTACTAAACAGCAATGATGATCTCTGTAATGATCATTTGTCTGAAGACAAAAACCACTGTCTATGACACACAGTCTACTCTACCGGGAAAGCAAGACCCTGGGTGACACGGTGGCACTTGACCTCAGGGGTAAGGCTCTGGTTACTGGCAATGCAATCTAAATGGCCTAACCCTTAGAGAGTTGGTGGTTTCTAACATATCATAGGATGATTAGGAGTGAATGGATAAGAGCCTACTAAACCCCATTCGATCTGTTTTAAAAATATGAAAGCAAAACAGAGCAAGCAAACAAAAAACTGCATGTCTGACGATTCATTTCTAAAAAAGGACTGTGGTCTCCTTAACAAATTCCTGGACCTGACTCTGTACATCACCTTTAGTCACTTGAATGAAGGAAAGCCTGGACCAACTCTGAGAAGACCAGACGAGAACAGTGTCTGCAAGTCAAATCTTTCTTGCCTGCCAGAAAAGAACCTGCAAATCTTTACTAAGATGATTTTGCTTTGGAAAATAGAATATGTCCAGATCTTTTGAGTCTTATGGTTGGATATAAGCTCTGAGAAACCACTAATACCTGAGGATCCACCACCCATTGTAATTTACAGGTTAAGAGTGGGAGCTTCTGAAAATTGTAAATGAATTTGGTTTGAGTCAGCTTAGCATAGACCAGTGAAGTCCTGAATCCACACTGTATTCACAAGACTATGGTAACAAATGTATATTCCCAAATATATAATGGCTGAACCACAACAGAAATGTTTCTCACGTAGGTGACAGTTCAGGCAGGGCTCCTTATGCCTGAGGCCCCAGGCCCCCTTCCTTCTCAGGGCTCGTCCTTCTTATCAGCGCTCCCAGTCTATGGAAGAGGAAGGCGCGTGAAGAGGCAGACATGTTTCCAAAAGCCTTAGAAGGGTATACCTCTCACCTTTGCAGTCTTTTAGCAAACTCTGACTACAGGATCATTTCTGTATACAAGGGAGGGTAGCAAATGGCACCTAACATTTTATGGAGGGAAAACAGGAAGTAAATTTTGGGGAGAAACCTGGCAATCTCTGGCACAATGTTGTGCTATTTCTCCACTTGTTGAATATGTACTAAAAATAGAAATACTAAGAACCCAAGACCTCTCGCATGGGCTTCCCAACACATGGGGTAAGGGGCTAGAAGGAAAATATGCCAAATGGAAACCTCTAAAATTCTCCAAGTCAAAATTATAAATCAAAGTAACCCTGAATTACTGTGAAACTGTGAGGATTTGTATCTCTGTCAAACAAAGACCTATAGCAGATGCAGAAGTGCTGATTTTCCCCCAATTCCTATTTAGCTCCCCTGTGCAGATGACAGATGGGCCCTGGAGGATAAAGAATAATAAGTGGTTGCTATATATTACATTGATTTTAGCTGCTCTTCTAGGGGTGGTCTTTTTTCGTTTGGACAAATAAATATGGCCTCCAACAGTTAACAAGTAATAGCTATGCCTTTAACTCTATCACATGAAGCAATGGAAACAATTTGTTTTACCTGAAAACAAATTTTTTGTGTTTATCAAAGTACACATTCCTCCTAGATTAGATTACTGTCTAATGCTTTCTATAACTTAGTGCACAGGGACAGTGAAGTTTATATTTCCCCAAGGGACATAATGCTTGTTCATTAAATTAATATTAATGCTGACAGTACATGGAGTGTGTGATGTAGCTATTCTCGATGAAAAACACATACATTATTAAAGAGAGAGAGAAATGAAGGGCCTACTGCTTCAGTGAAGTTTTTGGGGATCCAGTAATTTGGGACAAGTGAGGATCTTCTTTTCAAAGTAAAGACATATTTTGCTGTACCTTGTACCTCCACCAATAAGAAAAACATTTAGTGGGTTCCTCAGATTTTGGAGAAAATATATACTTCATTTAAATTATCCTTTCCAACCTCTTTGTTAGTTGATTCAAATATTGAAACAATTTGACCATGGTTCAGAGCAACTAAGTTTTCTCCAGCTGGTCTGGTTGGGGTGCAGATAGCTTTTTCTCTCTACTGTATGGGTCCAGGAAATTAAGAAGGGCATCAGGAATGTGTGTACTATCTCAGAAGTCCCCAACCCTTGGGCCAACTGTTAGGAAATGGGTCGCGCAGCAAGAGGTGAGTGGTAGGCAAGCAAGTGAAGCTTCATCTGTATTTACAGTTGCTCCCCATTGCTGGCATTACCCCCTGAGCTCTGCCTCCTGTCATACCAGCAGCAGCATTAGACTCTTGTAGGAGCCCTAACCCTACTATGAACTGCACATGTCAGGGATCTTGGTTGCCCACTCCTTAGTTGCAGGAAAACAAGCTCAGGGTTCCCACTGATTCTGCACTATGATGGGTTGTATAATTATTTCACTATATATCACAATGTAATAATAATAGAAATAAAGTTCACAATAAATGTCATGTGCTTGAATCATCCTGAAACCATCCCTATATCCGCCACTCAGTCCACGGAAAAGATGTCTTCCACAAAACCGGTCTCTGGTGCCATAAAGGGTAAGGACTGCTTTATTATCTTATCCTTTTTTGGAGCAATGGCAAAACTGATTAGAAAATCAAAATGGAAGCCCTAGAAGCTATGACGTCTCACCATGTCCTCTTCTAAAATAACTGTTCCATCCTTGGAAAAAGAACAGCTTGCTCCTAGGCCATGATTGAGACATACAACCTGACTTCAGAAGAGCAGATGACCAGGTAAACTGAGCTGCTGCTCATCAGGAATCAAGTGCTACCCTGTTCTAGTAGGACCCAATATGTGAGTTAATAAAGGAAGGGATGGGCCCGTCTTGCTCACCACCATTCCCCAAGTTCTGCAATGATGCCTGGTATATAATAGTTCTTTGTCAATATTTTCTGATAGATGGAGGAGGGGTAAAAGGGGAGATGGAAGGAAAGAAAAAAGGGTGGGAGGGAGGACTCTACCTAAACTTGTCCAGAAACACTAAACAGAATTTGCACATACAGGATTAAGTCTAGATAGCTCCTGAAGGCTGCATTTCTCATACTATTCTCTCAAAATATGAGCACGCTTATCTCATTGAAGTTTCTTTCACAAACCTTATCTACTGCTTCATGTGAGGGCCTCTAAGACCAGTTGAAAATCGAAGAGGAATAAATTCAGCCTGGTTCCTAGGTTTCTCTGTGCATTTTGCTGGCACCAACCACAAGTAGACTGTTGCAATGTTACACCCCAACTCTGGGGCTGTCCTGTAGGACAGTGGGCTGAACCTTAAGCAGTACATCTTTTTTGTCCACCCAGCTGAAAAACAGCACAGCATGAAGTAACTTTCTGTATGGATTAATAAATGGTGATTAATGGTTTTCCAAGGTTGCAAGAAATTAGGAAGGAATCTTATTAAAGGATTGGTGAGAAGAAAGCCTGTGTAAGAATTAGGTGTGTGAATTTCTGGAAATGGAAGTTCAAGAACTTCCCAGAATGGAAGACGTTTTTGTCCCATGTGATTGGGAAAGCCCTCCTCTGTGAAACAGAGGCTCATTCCAGGATTACACAAAAAAGCTCTCACTGATGACATTAGCCAGCCTCTTTTTGCCCTTACCGGTTGTTGATCAGGGAGTAATTAACTGAAAAGCACTGGGGCATGTATGGAAGCTCTTTCTTAACTTGCAGTATCTACTTCCCTCACTAACATTTATCCAGCCTCTACTTCTGCTGATTCCCTAATATGCCAGCAGAAAAATATCATTACATGATAGGGGAGTATTTGAATGATCTTCAGCTGGGAAAGCTTTTGAAACAATATGGAAAGGCATAAAACCAACTGTTTTGAATGTCCATATTAATGGAGAAGAAAAATAAAAGTTTGAGTGTATTTATATGTTTAAAGTCAGACTATTGAATGGTTTACACAATAATAAACCTAGATTAAATCAATAAATAGGAGACTCTGTGTTTCTTAGGTTTAAGTGTTAAAAAAAAATAAGATGTCCCCTAAACATCCAAGGGCTTCCCCAGTGGCTCGGTGGTAAAGAATCCACCTGCAATGCAGGGGTCACAGGAGATGCAGGTTCGATCCCTGGGTCCGGAAGATGCCTTGGAGGAGGGCATGGCAACCCATTCCACTATGCTTGCCTGGAGAATCCTGTGGACAGAGGAGCCTGGCAGGTTATAGTCCATAGGGTTACAAAGAGCTGGACATGACTGAAGCGACTTTGCATGCACAAACGTAAATATCCAAAACAAGAAATGAAGTTATCTTCATTGAAAGGTAAATGCCATCTATACTAAAAGACTTGATTATGATCATATTGTTAAAATAGGGAATAAATTTTCTGGATAGTGCTCATTATGGGAATACACAAAAAAATTAAAAAAAACATTTGACTTCACTTTATAAAAATGTATTAACATTGTAGAAAAAATAAATGAATAAAAAAATTTAAAAACACGTAGGACAGACAAAAGGTTAATATCCCTAATACAGGAAGAGTTCCTATGAATTAACTTCGAAGAAGACCAGCAGTCACAAAGAAAGAAATGGATAAAAGATAGAATAAATCACTAAGAAAGAAGGAAATGCAAATGGAAAAAAATTGTGTGAAAAGTTGCTTAACCATTTGGGAGAATAATGGAGATTATTATAAAATATAATATTTTAATTTTATTTCTTTAATTTTTAAATTGAAAAACTATTTTTTTCTTAAAAAAAGTGTTTAACACCCTAAATTAAAAAGAGTGATAAAAGTCAGTGCAGGTGAAGTGTGAGAGGTGGGAACAGTCTTACCTTGCTTCTGAGAGTGGGCGCTAAGCCTTCTTTGGAAATGGAACTGGCCAGCAAAGTTTAAAATGGCATGTATCGTTAATCCTGCAATTGCACTTGAGGAAATCTGTGTTGGAGAGAGAGAAACACAGACACCTAAGGATACTGGATAAGAATGTTTATGGTACCATTTTACTGGCAGGCAAATTCTTTATCACTGTACCACTTGGGAAGCCCTAAACTGGGAAACAGCCTCCAGGTCCATTGTTAGGCAAATGACGGAACAATTTACTTTCAAAAAGCATTGACCTTTCTTTGCTGGTATGAAAAAAAGATGTACTATATTATAAAGTTTTTTTTAAAGTCATAATGTAATACATTTCCACAAATATGTGGGTGCACATATTTGAATGAATATGCAGAAAGGAATGGCAAAATACACAACAAACTGTTGAAATATATCAAAAGAATGAGAATGTGTAATATATGTTAGTTGTAATAGGGACAGCTAAAAAAGAAAAAAGAGAAAAACTTTTCATGTTTTCTGTTGTGTCATTTTGAGCTTCCCTCGTGGCTCAGCGGTTGAGAATCCGCCTGCCAGTGCTGGAGGCTAGGGTTCAACCCCTGGGTCGGGAAGATCCCTTGGAGAAGAAAATGGCAACTTACTCCAGTATTCTTGCCTTGGTGGTGGTGGTTTAGTCACTAAGTCGTGTCCAGCTCTTTGTGACCCCATGGGTTGTAGCCCACCAGGCTCCTTAGTCCTTGGGGTTTTCCAGGCAAAAACACTGGAGCGGGTTGCCATTTCCTTCTCCAGTTCTTGCCTGGGAAACCCCACAGGCAGAAGAGCCTGGCAGGCTGCAGTCCCTGGGGTCACAGAGTCGGAAACGACTCAGTGACCAGACAACAACATCAACAATTGTGCCATTTAATTCTCTGTAGCTTTAAAATTTCCAGCAAAGTCTTCTTATAATTTAAAAAATGCAATTCAAAGTGCTCAGTGCTTCTCTGTTTTGCTTTCTTTCTACATTTACATAATTAACTTATTAATGTTTATTGAGTGAAAGTGCAAAGAAAAAAATCAGTCATTCTAGAACAATTGCCTTCTAAGAGAAGACTTTAAATAATACCACAAATTATTCAGGAAAAGCTCTTTTTTTCCCTACTATGATTTAGTTGTTAATTATTTGGGCATGTGTTTTAAACCTATGACTGATGATGCCCTTGAGGTTCTTTTTTTTTTTTT
>SJYQ01004156.1:421701-434141 GCA_006410935.1 Redunca redunca
ATCTCAAATTCCCTATGAAGAGCTGTCAGTGATATTTGCTTAAATGATATTAAAGAATTTGTATATTATAAATAAAAGATACGATTTGCTTAATGTAAACTATCAGTGAGAAATCTGAAAAAAATTTCAGTGATCTATTTACTTGATATATAGTGTTTTACAAGAATAAAGGGGAAGAAATAAAGTAAGAAGGAAGAGAAATCTATAGATGAGTGTAAGCTGCAAAGCGTCGCACTCACTGGCCTAACTTACTCAGATTTCCTTGGCTATCTAGGTTCTCTTATAACCTCCCAGGTCAGCACTTAACAAATAATAAACATTATTATTCACAGTAGTATCTCTGTGGGTAGAATTCATATGATTATTGTTTTTGAAATAATGCTATTCAACAGAACACTAACTGAATCGCCACTCAGGATTTTGCTGATCTTGTGTATTATCCTGAGAAGAAATGCTTAAACTGATTATTTATACTTTAAAAAACACTTAAAGGAAAAAGCAATTTAATAAATTGTTGGAGGCTGTTTTATATCACACAGTGTTGCATTTCCACAGAATAATCCAATAAATGGAGTTCCCTGGGAAGTTTAGTCTAATTGGAAATAGTAAATTGTTACTGCCTGAAAGTTTGCATGCTTCTCTGATACACAGACATTTCTAGAATGATTAGCATTTTTAGTTTCAGACACAAGGCCCTTTCTCACCTTTATACTCAAACCCAACTATGGAAAATTAGTGGCTTTATGCAGGAGTTAATTCAGCTGTTTTAATTAAATTTGATAAAATGAGTTTAAAGTACATTTACACATACACATACTTGAACACAGTTGAGTCAGGTAAATAACTTTCTATTGGACTTGCTTGTTTTTATTCATATTTTTTTACTCAAGCAACCCAATAGAAGCAAAGGTAAATTTAAAACACTTGATAGATTTGTTGTTGTCCAGTTGCTAAGTCATGTCCCACTCTTTGCGACCCCATGGACTGCAGCATGCCAGGCCTCCCTGTCCTTCACCATCTCCCAGAGTTTGCCCAAGTTCATAATAAATTCATCTAAATTCTCGTATTGGTAGAAGTGTAAAGTAAGAAGCTAAATAACAGTTTAATTTTATTTTTAGAGATCCGAAAAATGAAGTATATAGAAAACATCATCTCTGTTGCCATATTTTTGATTTCTAGTATTTCCATATGACTCTTTCCTATAGTTTCCAGTTCTCTGCTAAAATTACCCATCTGTTCTCACATGTTATCTAACTTTTCAATCAGTACTTTTAAAACGTATTATTCATAATTATTTTACATTCCTTGTCAGTTTCAGCATCTCAGTCATATTCAAGACTGGTTCTGATCGTTTGTATCTTCAGACTTTGTTTATTCTTGACTTTTCCAATGTCTTGTAACTTTTTGGACGCTAGACATGTTGTAGAATACAGCACATTCTGAGGCAAGTTTATCTTATGCTTGCAGATAAGCATACCTTTCCTTCTTCTATAACTTTAGTGTGAGGATTTGTGTAAAACTAGGCAAATTTGGGATTGGGTTTGAAATTTGGTGTTGCCCTGTTTTCCCTTGGTACCCCAGAAGCTTCTCATTCCTTGAGAGAATACTCTTGGAAAACTTAGTGTGGGCTAGTTTACCAGAGATTACTTCTCAGTGTCTGCTCCCTGAGGATAACCTGTGTCTTCCAGCTCTTCCAGCAATATTCCACTGTCATTTTCACTCAGTGTTTGTGACCTTCGTGACAGGAAATAGTAGAAGAAAGATCCTCTCAGACATGGTGATTAAGCCTCCGTCTTAGCAGCCTCTATGAACTTGTGAGTATAACCTTCACTGTTGCTCTTGCCCCCCTTACAACCGGAGTGCAGGGCTTAACAAGTATTCCTGCCCTGCTCCATCATTTCCCACCAACCCCATTCTCTTCTCCTATTTGAAATGGGATTCCACTGTAATAAGGTGATGGTTGTTCTTGCTCTTTCCCCTGCAAATTATGCTTTTGTTGTAAAAGGAAGAATGGGAAGCTGGGTCTGATTGGGATTTCTGTCATCTGTCCCAGTTGACATTACTAAGGAATGTTTTCATAAGTCCTCTCAGTTTTTTGTTTGATTACCTGCTGGGGTTCAAAGAGGAAAAACTGCACCTCCACTGGAACTATACAGTCTGATTCTAGTGTATGCTTGACCTTTCGCAATTTTTCAAAATACTATAGCTGAATCTTACAAGATAATATGCTATCTGTTGCTGTATGCACCAGGTAAGAAAATACTGTTTTTGCTATAAAGTTGATCTCTTGGTCTGATGCAATATCACGGTAATGGATTCATCGCTCCACCAAACTTAAAATAGTACTGTTAACTGAGGTCCTTTGTGTAGGAAAGGAGAAGGAAATGGCACCCCACTCCAGTACTCTTGCCTGGAAAATCCCAGGGATGGAGGAGCCTGGTGGGCTGCAGCCCATGGGGTCGCGAAGAGTCAGACATGACTGAGCGGCTTCACTTTCACTTTTCATTTTCATGCATTGGAGAAGGAAATGGCAACCCACTCCAGTGTTTGCCTGGAGAAGCTTAAGGACAGCAGAGCCTGGTGGGCTGCCTTCTATACGGTCGCACAGAGTCAGACATGACTGAAGCGACTTAGCAGCAGCAGCATTTTGTGTAGGAAAGTCAAACCCAAATTCAGGATATTTATTGATTCATTTGAGAACAAATTACCGGCCTTTCTCGCATGAAAGGGATCAAGTGTAGGCAACATGGTACCAATTTATGAACTGATTTCCTCAAGGCATGGTGCCAAAATGAGGGTTAAATGTTGGCCTCTGGTGTTGGCCATTTGGACCTTTGACATTGGTTTTAGATTATCTAGCCAGAGCAAATGCTGTTGGGCACATACATTACCTTGACCTCAGTCATCAAGGCCACTTTATTCATAGCCCATTGTAGTGCCACTGGAGTGGCCAGTGAGAGAGACTGGCTAATATCCCTGGTCTAGTCATTTTTAATTCTTGCCTCTTCTATGGGGGATGTTCTTTTGTGGGCATTAGCATAGAATACAACAAAATTTACACCCCCACACCTAGTCTCACATGTTCACCCATCTGCTCCTACCTCCTATCTCCTTGTACTTCTTTAAATATTCTTTCTTTTCCTTCAAGGCACTTGTCAGTCATCCAAAGCATTGGTCACTGCCAATGAATTCTTACATATTCTAACTTTAGCCCCTTTTTTTCTATTACCATAGTAAAAGATGATCAGATTCACAACCTGAAGCCCTGCTAGTTAAAATGGTTTTCTCTATTGTTCCACTCTCTCAGGCCAATCTTGAATTAGATGTTAATTCGGTCCCCTCCATTTTGCACTTATATACTAACTTAGTCCCCAACATCCTTAGCCATGATCTGAGAGAGAGATGCAAGCACAACACTGGTGGGGCCCTGGGGATTAGGGCTGCGTCTCGTGCAACTTGCTTGTGCTCCCTGGTATTGCTCACACTTGATCCTAGATGTATCTCTTTCAAGTGGTGATGAGTTATTAATGGGTCTGCCCAACTTATGTATTGGTGGGTCTGATAGGATCTAGCTCCTGATAGGCAGGTCTGGTTACATCCTCACTTAATATCCCATAGTCATACACTCCACCCTTACCAAGGCCCACTAACAGGCCAGTGGCTCTTTCTCAACAGATGTAGAGTTCCTATTGCAGATGGCACGGCCGTGGTCTAGAACCTCACAGCTCTTCATTCAGATTTTCCTAAAGGAGTTTCCATAAACTCGAGACAGTCTCTTTCCCATTACTGGTAACTCCAGCACCACAAAGTTCTACTAGATCATGAGACCCAAGCTGGGATCTGCTGCAGAGCTCATTCTTTCTCTTGTCGTTGTTCAGTCACTCAGTCACTTTCAAGTCTTTGCAACCCCATGACTGCAGCTCCCTACACTTCCCTGTCCTTCACCATCTCCCAGAGCTTTCTCAGACTCATGTCCATTGAGTCGGTGATGCCACCCAACCATCTTGTCCTCTGTCATCCCATCTTCCTCCTGCCTTCAATCTATCCCAGCATCCGGGTCTTTTCCAATGAGTCAGCTCTTCGCATCAGGTGGCCAAAGTATTGGAGTTTCAGCTTCAACATCAGTCCTTCCAATGAATATTCAGGACTGATTTCCCTTAGGATGGACTGGTTGGAACTCCTTCCAGTCCAAGGGACTCTCAAGAGTCTTTTCCAACACCACAGTTCAAAAGCATCACTTCTTTAGTGCTCAACCTTCTTTATGGTCCAATTCTCAACATCCATACATGACTACTGGAAAAACCATAGCTTTCTCTATAAAGGAACCATTCCTTCTCTAGAAAGGAACACAGCTCTGCTGACACCTTTATTTTGGCCCAGCAAGACCTGGGTAGGACTTCTAATCTATAGGACTCTAAGAAAATAAAATTGTGTTGTTATAACCCGCTAACTTTGTGGTAATGTATTATGGCATCCATAGAAAATGAATAGAGTACACAGAAACCATAAGCATAATTTAGATATTAGTTCCAACTTTAAGGACTAGTGAAGGCAATAATAGGGAAAGTAAGACTGAATAAAGAGTACGTTACTGAGTAAAGAGTATGTTACTGATACATATTCTTGGTAAACTACCTATGAGACACTATGAAACATAGTTATATAGAAAATGAGATGGTGAAAACAATTGGGTTTATCAAGCAAATGACTAGAATAATAACATCATTGTTATTATTTTGGAGGATGTAAATAATGATGGATTTTACTTAAATAGTAGGAAGAGATCCTGATTAGAAGCTGTATCATTCTTAGTAACAGAGCAGACACTTTAAATACAACCAGCTGTGCAAGTCTTTTTCCCAGTTCATACTGAAAAGAATATGAACAGGTGAGCATTAAATTCCTTTCTTTCCAAGGCTCTCCCTCTCATTTTGAGGTCACTATTATTTGATTTCTTCTGTTATGCTCCACTTAGTTAATATTAAGCAACAAACCTAAAGCAAAGATGTATTATTTATGAGTCTTGGGCAAGTCAAATATCATGTGGGAAAGTACTCTGATGCAATGACAGCCGCCAGGTACAGTGCCAAAAATATTATCCCAGAGGGTAACAGAACAGAAAGGCTCGCACCAAAGGCAAAGGCACATGCCATATTTAGAACACATAAACAGAAGCAAGGGGAAAGAGACAGAGCGAGTTAATCCACACAACAAAGCACAGATGGGATGGAAGGACCACACCGCCTGAATCCTGGGGTGTGCCACGCTTATATTTCCTGTCTTTCTCTCCACCCTCTGCTTTTCTCGCTGATAATGTGGTTGCTGGTACCAGAACTTAGGTTTGAGCAAAAGGGCTTACAGGCAGAATGTGTCCTGGACCAACGACACAACTCCTTTGGTGAAGAGTCACAGAGTCGAGTGCCCAGTCAGAGCTGTACCTCGTCAATTTGCCTCCTAAACAGACGTGGGTTTTATTTGTATCACTTGAACAGAGGAGATATGGGGTCAGAATGAGTATCAACAATGTATGCCCAAATTAAGTACTCATGATTGTCAAATGCTTCATTTATTTCATGTATACTTAGTACATTCTCAATATTTAGTATATCGCAAATATTTTATACCCAGGGCCTCATGAATATTAGGTATCTTTTGACTTATTATTTTTTTATTAGTTATAAATGATATGTAAAACTGTGCATATTTAATATATACAGTTTGATGAATTAGAACGTAGGCATACACTTGTGAAAACATAATCACAATAGACACACCTATCACCTCTAAAAGTTTCCTCATACTTCTTTTGCTGTTATGAGAACATTTAACATGAGATCCATCCTGTTAACTATTTAAACGTTCAATGAAGTATTGTAAACTGTAGATGCCATGTGGTACAGCAGGTCTCTAGAACTTATTCATTCTGCATAACTGAAATTTTATGCACACTGAATAGTTCTTCATTTCCCCTCCCCCTCAGACCATGGCAACCACCATTCTGTTCTCTGCAAGTTTGATTTCTGCTTTTGTGAGTCTGACTATCTTAGATACCCCATCATGGTAAAATTATGGAATATTTTTCCCTTCTGAGCACTTATTTCACTTAGCATAATCTCCTTCAGGTTTATCCATGTTGTTGCAAATGGGTAAAAAGTCTTTGTGAGAATTAGGGACTTTGGCAAGGTCATGTACACTCTCCTCTATTTAAAATGGATGACCAACAAGGACCTATTGTATAGCACATGGAACTCTGTTCAATGTTAGGTGGCAGCCTGGATGGGAAGGGGGTTTGGGATGGGGAATGGATACATGTATATGTATGGCTAGGTCTCTTCACTATTTACCTGAAACTATCTCAGCATTGTTACCTGACTATACTCCAATACAAAATAAAAGTTAAATAAAAAGAGTCTGACTGGGACTATGAAAAAAAAAATCTTAGTGAGGATATGGACATTGGACCCCTTTTCCACTGTTGGTGGAAAAGTAAAATGGGGCTGTCACTGTGGACAACAGTATGGAATTTCCTCAAAAATTAAAAATAGAACTACCATATGACCAAGTAATCACACTTCTGAGTATTTATCCAAAGGAATTGAAATTGGGATTCCCCAGGAAACATCAAAACTGCCATTATTCTCTGCAGCTTTATTCACAATAGCCAAGATATGGAAACAGCCCAAATGTCCATCAATGGATGAAGAAAACATGATATATTCATATAATAGAACACTGTCCACTCCTTTGGAGTGTTAAAAGAGTAATATGCTACTAAGTATTTGTTGAATACATCCTATGAATCAGCTTACCTCTAACAAACATTTTGCTTACTACTTATTTATACTCGAAACGTGAACATTTTTTCACATGTGTTTTATAAACTGCAGACTTATGTACATTTCATAAGTGAATCTGAGTATCCTGAAAAGTAAATGTACATTACACCAAAAGCCAGAATTTCACTGTGTGTAAGTTGACATGACAGTATTGTTAAGGGTGCCATCCCTTTGGTTAAACATGATTACGTTATAATTGGCCTGTAACTCAAGAGCAGCCAATCAATAGCTTGGAAAAAGCTGCACAAAAATTAGAGTTTCCTTTTTGCTGGTAATATGAACTGTAAATAGCCAGAGGTCATTTGCTTGGTAGAAACAGAAAATGAAAGAGAGGAAGAAGAGACCAATAAGCCACAGTGGACAGCAATAAACAGAATCCGTGTGTAAGCACAGCCAAAAATACCTTCATAGGAAAGATCTAGTTTTCAGTTTTGTAGAGGGAACATAAACCTGAGATGAAGACATACAAGTGAAGCAACAAAAAAGTAGCTAATGAATATTAACAGAATAGAGATTGGTAAGCTTACATTTTTGAGAAGACAGTTAGTAAGGTGACTTTGGATCTTAAGAAACCGGGTAGTCCCAAATTATCTGAGCTGTAATTATGACTGTGAACCTAGAATGCTGTGTACTATATCTGAAAGAAATGGGAATACCAGACCACCTGACCTGCCTCTTGAGAAATCTATATGCAGGTTAGGAAGCAACAGTTAGAACTGGACATGGAACAATAGACTGGTTCCAAATAGGAAAAGGAGTATGTCAAGGCTGTATATTCTCACCCTGCTTATTTAACTTACATGCAGAGTACATCATGAGAAACACTGGACTGGAAGAAACACAAGCTGGAATCAAGATTGCTGGGAGAATTATCAATAACCTCAGATATGCAGATGACACCACCCTTATGGCAGAAAGTGAAGAGGAACTAAAGAGCCTCTNCTCAGTAAGAATTCCCTCAATTTTATGTTCTTAGAGTATCACTGCAATATGCAAAGCAAGTCCTGCATAAATTTTAAAAAGGCTTCAAGCAATAATATTGAGCAAACAGACTTTCTGTTCTTGTTAAGGTTAATTTATTCATCAGGTGAATAAACTACCACCACGCTTTTTCACATTCTTCAATACATCTTAGGATATGGTGGTGATATTAGGAAGCCAATTTAAATGATAATGATAGTGCTAGAAAAGAATTGATTTTGGAAAGGATCAGCAAACAAATGGCAGGTGTATCGTCACCCCCTTTTTCCAGTACTGTTGTTGATGTAATTACTTAATCATAGTTTTGCTTCTCCCTGAATCCAGAGAAGTTCATAGTTACAAATGTTCATGGCATGGTATTTCAGGTCTCACCACCAACAAACCTAAGCCAGCACTCACAATTAAACCTGTTTGACATCAGCGTGCTGTTTCTTTTGGACTGTTGCCTTTGGTGCTCGCTGTTTTCTCCAAGTGATTAATGTAACCTCATTAACTTAATGAATCTGGTACTTCAGCATTTCTTTGGGATAGAATAACTAAAATTATTGGTTATGAACTACTCTATTCACCAATACATTCTGTTACTTTATTAAAGTTAGTTATAGAAACTGAGCTTGATTTAGAAACACTCAAACTCTGAACAATTACCAGCTCCTAAAAATGGCAACCCACTCCAGTACTCTTGCCTGGAGAATCCCAGGGACAGAGGAGCCTCGTGGGCTGCCGTCTATGGGGTTGCACAGAGTTGGACGTGACTGAAGCTTAGCAGCAGTAGCAACCATTATTAAGGAGGAAAGAAAATCATGAAAGCTTAAAGGAACATTTTAATAGGTAGAAAAATCAAAACTGAAAACTTCTGAAGGCCAAAATCACCTTGAAATTTAAAAAATGGACCCTAGGAAAAATATTTGCAATATATACAGTATACCACAATGATTCATATCATCAATAAATGAAGTACTCCTATGGGAAGATCCTCTGGAGTAGGAAATGACAACCCACTCCAGTATTCTTGCCTGGAAAATTCCATGGAGAGAGGAATCTGGCAGTCTGTATCCATGCGGTCACAAAGATTTGGATACAACAGAGTGACTGAGCGCATACAAAGACACACACACACACAAATAAATTAGAAAGTCCCCTAAATGACTATTTATGAGATATTGTTAGAAAGGACACAAAGCAAGGCCATGCTTTCCGATACTTTTTTCCCCTCCTACTTCTACACTAGTATAACTTCACATAGGTGCAGGGGTTTTCTTGGCCTTAAGAACTTCTTTTTAAGGTGGTAATACACTTAAGAAAAAGGATTTCTTTAATAAACTTGAGTTGGAATTGGCTGGAAACAACAAAAATAATGCAACAATTTCCACCTTTGGTGGAAAGGTAGAAACTCTTGCAATATTTTTCTTTGGATTTGTCTAGATTAGATATTATAAGGTGATGTATACATCCAGGCAATTTAACCAATGGGTGATACCATCCAGAAGACATGGGTGATGGAAGCAAACATCATGTAATATACTCCTGTCCTCCCTAGCCAAACTGTAACTAGAATGTGGCCAAGACTCTACATCTAATTTGGAATTTACAAGATAAATAAGAGTCAGTGGAACACATTAAATTGTATTGTGAAGATGCAATCAGCAAAATACAAACTGTGAGAAACAGAAGGATAAACAAACTCTTTCTTTAATAACAACATCTGGGGGTGAAGGAGGGTAAGAGGGAGCAAGGGCAAGAGGGAGGAGATGGAGAGAGACACTATATATTAGAAACAAAACCATAAAACTTAAAAATTAAGACAGATATATCAACCAATTTATACACCATAGCCAGACCCTAATTTGAAAATAAGTTGTTTTAAAAAAGTGTATGACAGAGTGAACACTGGGGGACTACTTGATGATAGCAAGGATTTTTAGGTATGCTAATAATATTGCTCTTTTAAAGAAAGATTCCTCATTTTTAACAGATACATACTTTTAAATATTTAGAAAACTGATAGAATATCTATGGTGACACACTGTACCAGTTTGCCCGAGACTGAGGGTATCCTGTGTCTTGGAACTTTCAGTGCTAAAACCAGGAATGTTCTGTGCAAATGGTGACTTCCCATCAAAACTAACTGGGATAGGAATTGTGAAATTTGTAGGGCTAGAGATAAAATTCTATAGGCTTATTGGAGGATAGTTTTTGAAACTATAGTAAATGTTTGAAGATAAAAAAATCCATGGACCAATGTTGCCTGTTTGTGGAAAGATAGAATAAATTTTACTAGTCAGTGTTAACATGCTTCATGGAATCATTATATGTTTTTTTTTTTTTCAGAACAGAAAGAAATCTAGTATGAAATATATTTATTATTCAAGACAATACAAAGATAGTTTTGCAACAAACTTGGTGCTTGTGTGTAAGACAATGAAATAGGCTTGTAGTGATTTCTTGAAAGTTCATCTCTTATTGAGAAGTTTCAAGCGTTATAGTGCGAGCAGACAAGAAACATTTAGTGAGTGCATACTACTCAGAAAGGGCTTCCCAGGTAGCTCAGGGGTAAAGAATACGCCTGCTAATGGAGGAGACATAGGATCCCTGGGTCTGGAAGATCCCCTGGAGAAGGAAATGGCAACCCACTTCAGTATATTTACCTGGAAAATCCCATGGACAGAGCAGCTTGGCGGGATTCAGTCAGTGAATTTGCAGAGTCAGACATAACTTGGCAACAGAGCACATAACTCATAAAGGCCCTGAGAGACCCCTTGACATAGCAGAAATATGAAATTTAACCAGAACACTTGGCAACAGAGCACATAACTCATAAAGGCCCTGAGAGACCCCTTGACATAGCAGAAATATGAAATTTAACCAGAACAAAGCAATGAATTTCAAGTGTTATCTTATAGAGTCAGAGGAGGAAGCACTCATTAGTCCAGAGACGTAAGTGGACACATGATAAATGTATGCACCTATTTCAAATTTGACACAATCCTTAAATCTATTAACACAGAAAATTTATGCTTGTAGGTGGATTTGACTGAAAGGGATTCTTTAATTTGAAATTTTTCACAGAATAAAAGAGAATTTGTAGAATTTTTAAAGGACATGACATGTATGTCTTTGAGTGTACTTTTTTCTTTTTATATGATCTCCACAGTATAAATGATGAATTATATAGNTGACTTTGTTATATCAATGGTTTAGTGATTTGTGTGATTCATGTTCCAAACAGAATAGTCTCGCAACAAAATCCAAATTTCTCAGAGAAAGGAAATTAAACTACCAGTCATCTTTCATTCAGATTGTGTGATGAATATCTTCTTTGCTTCTTCCCTTGAACAGAGAAAGATACCATTATTCTTGGCTGATTTACAGTAACAAATGTTATGGAACTGATTTATGCTTTTCAAATGCCTTTATTTATAAAACTGAGATGTGGAAGCCTTCAGAACAGGTTCTATAAGACCACATAAGTTGTGAGAAAATGTGCTTTGTCATTCAACACATGAGCCATGCCTTCAAGCTGTTCTTCAGAGACCAGAAACACAGTACCCAAACTGAGGTCCTAGAGAAACTTGAAAACATCTAGGAGTGACACCGTAAAGAAGCATAAAAGCACAGGTCTTTACAGCCAGGCTGGAAAATGGGCAAAATGTCAGGAACTTCAGATCCACACAAACCCCAGAGAATCTCTTTCTGTGAGACATGAACACAGATAAGCAGTGCATAAAAATGCCTATGGCTGCTTCAGAGTTTGCTGAATTATGATATCCAAAAGAGGAAAATAAAGTGAACTGTAGAATAGAGTCCCTTATCAATTTACTTTCTGTTCTCAGAATATGCCTCACTTTACTACTTCCTGTTGCCATCTTTCCTAATGTCCCACAATTACTTGTTCAACCCTACCTTGTTGTTTAGTTGCTAAGTTGTGTCTGACTCTTTGTGACCTCATGGACTGCAGCCTGCCAGGCTCCTTTGTCCATGGAATTCGCCAGGCCAGAATACTGGAGTAAGTAGACATTCTCTTCTCTAGGGGATATTTCCAACCCAGGGATCAAACTCAGGTCTCCCACATTGCAGGAGGATTCTTTACCATCTAAATCACCAAGGAAACCCACTGCATAGCATAGGGAACTCTAATCAATGCTCTGTGGGGACCAAAATAGGAAAAAAAAATCTTAAAAAGAGGGGATATACATATAGTTGATTCATTTTGCTGTATAGTTAGAAACCAACATAACATTGTTAAGCAACTATACTCCAATAAAAAAAAAAAAAAGATGTCCTTTTCATTATCGGGGACTGGAATGCAAAAGTAAGAAGTCAAGAAACACCTGGAGTAACAGGCAAATTTGGCCTTGGAATACGGAATGAAGCAGGGCAAAGACTAATAGAGTTTTGCCAAGAAAATGCACTGGTCATAGCAAACACCCTCTTCCAACAACACAAGAGAAGACTCTACACATGGACATCACCAGATGGTCAACACCAAAATCAGATTGATTATATTCTTTGCAGCCAAAGATGGAGAAGCTCTATACTGTCAAGAAAAACAAGACCAGGAGCTGACTGTGGCTCAGGTCATGAACTCCTTATTACCAAATTCAGACTTAAATTGAAGAAAGT